>JAULKJ010288956.1:0-12446 GCA_032355405.1 Rubia balearica | reverse complement strand
TTGTATTTCTTATGCTATGTAACCTAAACATTAGAATCATACTACAACCTTCCATGTTACCTACTTTTGATTACATTTCAATGTATTTACTCAATTTATTTAACTTTTTTCCTCTTTTTGTTGGATTAAAGTATTCAAAAACTCGCTGAAAAAACTCTACTGAACTAATTACGTGTTACAAAATTTTAGTATTAAAAAACTCCCCGAAAAATGAACACAAAACATATGAAATTGAAATTTCAGAATTCGACTTTAAAGTCGAAATTTGTAATTTCGACTTTGAAGTCGAGTTTTCGAATTTCGACTTTGAAATCGAATTTTTGAAACTCGACTATCCTACTTCAGGAAATTAAAAAAATTTCACAATATTTTGGGAAATTAAATTTAAAAAAATATTCTAGTAATTGATTCCAATCTCTGAAATGTGTATTGGATACGGCTCCTAAATTAGGTTCTGGATGAACATATTAAATACATGTCTTATAAATTTATAATTCATAATCTGTAAGAATGTGAAATCAGTATACAAAATTAGCAGAGAGAAGTATGTACACAAGGCAGAACTTAAAAGTTTAAAAATGGTTGCATAGCTTCAAAGTTTACTACAGTACTAGGTATTTCCAGCATGTGCACATAGGCAATAATAGTTATCAGGTCAGGGAGAGGCCTGGCCCGTAAGCTGGCCCCCTTAAAAACCCATTACTAATAAGGATTTGTTACGCGCGATATGCCAACGACTTACTACTGGGAATTGCGGGTGTCGTAGAGCTTCTCATAGAAATACAAAAACGTATCTCCCACTTCCTACAATCCGGCCTGAACCTTTTGGTAGACTCTGCAAGATCAAAAACAATAGCTGCACGGAGTACGATAGAATTCCTCAGTACGGTCATTCGGGAAGTCCCCCCGAAGACGACTCTCATACAATTCTTGCAGGAGCCGAAAAAGCATCAATGGTAAAGCACCGTATCCATATAACTGCTTGCCACTTACGCTCTGCCATCCATTCCAAGTTTAGGAACCTAGGTATAGTATCCCAATTGGGCAGAAATTTTGCCGAGTATATCAGAGAAATATCAAAGAGCTACCAGACATGAATGAACAAAAAAGAAAAGGGGGGAATAGCATGACTTAACCATGACAACAAAGCAACAATCATATGTAGAGATACACTAATGCTTTCCATCAAACTTGATCAATTACTTACATTTTGTGTTTTCTTAGGTACAGAATCGAACAAGAAATTTGATTGCTCATCATAAAACATGAGTTGCTATCAGGATTCAGGATTTTACACGAGCAGCAACTATTTTACTATTTCAAACAGCTAAAAAGAAGAAGAATACAGAATTTTAAGTGTATCATAGGAAGAAAGGAAACTGTATCAAATACGCAGTTAATGCCAGCATATAATCTACATAAACAGATCAAAAGAATAGGTCAACCCACACCGAAATAGAACAAAGAGGTCATGTTACCACTGACCAGAGATAAAATATCTAAGGTTCATTTTCTCCCTTTTAAGCAATGATCCTACATAATCTACACCAGATGAAACCCCAAATCTAAGCAATGACATCTAAGAATACATTCACTTTGAGGATTTACCTTGGAATTCCTCCTGTTATATTATTTTTCTGAAGAAGTCTGCAAAAATAAGCGTCCCTTTGATCAGTATACCAAATGTAACATGTATATTTAATGAAAACTTTGAAATTTTTTGTTAGTACGCTAAAGATAGAATGAATTAACTATAAAAACATCCTTAAACATTACTAACATGGGTTTATCAAGTAGTCAGTGCTAGGAGAAAGAATGCCAGATAAATTCTGACTTGGAGTTTCCGTGCACCACACCACCTGAAACTGTCAGTAAATTGCCAAACTAAAGTATAATCAATTTTACCAAACCTTAAAATTACAGCACAAATACTCTTTACAATTAACATTTGATTCAAGATTTTACAGGCCAATGACAAGACTTTCATAAGAGCATGTAATCAAAGTCTAGCTACAAGGATCAACTGAGTTCTCACCCATTCATCAAGAACACCATGTGGATCCTCCAAACCATTCTCCATAGCCATCAAAGCTTGCACTGTACAAGCATCAGTACTAATTACTAAACAAATGAATCCACATTTCAATCAAAACCCATAGTTGTATTCACTATAAAGACTCAATCTTTAACTTCAAAATTGACACCTTAGGGAGAGAGCAACCCCAATGAAAAACTGCAACAGCAACTAAAAATGAAATCCCCAAACATGGCCTTAAATTCCGTCCTCATTTTCATCGCTGCAGCTCTAGCAAACCACCTCAGAAAAAGATAAGGTGTGGTTTGAGTTAATAGCAATGTGAAAAGCCCTCTTGAAGGGTACTTAACCCGAGTAGTGTAGGGTATAAAAAGAACACCTTTTAGAATTTACCATTGCATTTGGTGAGGCAAAGGACAGAGAAAGCAAAGTAATTTCAACCCATTGTCCATCTATAAACAATGAAAAAGTCGCATGCCCTGTCAAAGGGTCAGTAGCATAAACATGCAAAAAAAACAAAGAGAATATAATCATATGATTAGGGAGAATACAAATATCTAAACTAACACTAAACATCATAGAGATAAAAATTCAAAACCAAAACCAAGCTTCTGGAGCTGAAGAGGTGTCAAAAACTTTTAAAATACATAACTCTGGATCCACGGCACAAAAAAAGGGGAACAAGGACCTTTGAGCTTAAAGAAGTCAGTATGGTTCTTCCATTTGAGAAGCAGCAGCAGCTTTCGCCGTAGCTGGAATTTTAACGGTTCTGTTGGCGACCTGAGTAATCACTTAAATAACAAATTTGACAACAGAAATCTACCTATTTCAGTTGTCTCTTCTACTTAAAAAGGGCGGAGTGAAAAATCAAATTAATTATTAGAAGAAAGTGAAATCATAATAACTTCATTCAGGTCCATCAACTGCAGTAATATAGCAATAAACAAAAAGCAATGGAATCACACAAACCTATATTTCTTTTACTCTAGCTCATGCTCCACAGGAGCTCAATGCATGGGCAGCTTACCCTGAATTTTCCGTCCCCCAAGGATCTCTGATTGACCGACACCATGAGCAATGTTAGCAGTGTTAAAATCCATAGGAAAAACATGATAACAACACTCCGAATACCAAATGCTGACAGCAATAATCAGGTCAATGAAATTCCATGCCATTATTAGAACAAACATTTAGAAGCTTTACCATTTCATGTTTGTGCATTAAAATGATTTTAAATAGTCCTTCCTCCATTACCCAAATAATAAAATATCTGCTGCTTCTTTTCAGGCATCAGAGAGAGTCTGCAACAGATAAGTAACTCGACAGTGAAAAACTTGTCAAGAAAGATACTAAAAACTCTAGGGAAAAAACACTAACTTTGATTTCAATCCACTAAGAAGATCTTCAGCTTTTGAAACTTCTCCAACACAAGTCAATGCCCACACTATCAGAACATCAAGGTGCCACTCAAGATGCCAAACCCCCTTCGGTTGAGTTTTTTTACATGAAAATGAACCAGCTCAATCATTTCTTTCATTTTTCACTCAATAAGAGGATAAGGGCATACAAAAAGAAAAGAAGATGATTTTGCGTCCTCACTTCATCTTTCAGACGCTTTGCTAAGGCATTGCCACACGTACAAGATGAAGTGGAAGGAGAAGTAAAAACAAATGAAAAAGAAAATATTTTCAGACGACGAAGGATTTACTGTAGAATCTGGGATCCTCGCTTTTAATATATAGTAGATACACGTAAAAAATAGAAAATGAAACCAAGAATGTACTAATCAACACTGAAGTTAGGCAATTTTTGACCTATTTGTCTCCACGGTCCAAAATGATCAATTCATATCAAGAACAAAAGGTATAAACTCACCAATTCAGAACCAGTCGAGAAAATTATCCCAGCACCAGCAGATGCATAATTGACTCCTCCAATCATATTCTCTGTAGCACCATCCTGCCCTAAGTAGCTCGGCACAAACGGCAACCCGAGACGCAAAGTTTCACAAATCAAATGCACATAAATAACCAAAATAATCACAACCACGTCCTCAAGAAAATCCACAGGAAACACACTTTCATACAAAATTTAGAACACAATCATTATGTTCACTATAAACTCAAAAATCAGCAGAACTAAAATATTCTTCTGAATTCGAAAAACCCAGTTCGAATCTTGACTTCATTATCTCCAATCATACAAACCCACAAATTTATTTCCAAAACCCAGTTCGAATTCCTAAAAACATACCTAAAAAAATCAACCGGGATTCTTCCGTTGCAGAATCTTCCAGTGAATCTGTGCGTATCGAAATCCCGCCCGTACGGAAGCCTATCCGCGCGCGCAAACCCGAGGAAGTTATTCGTCCCATAGTCAACTGAAGAATCACCGCTGGAGAAGCTCTTCGCTCGGAGAAGGGAAAACAGAGAATTTAAAAGTGGTAAACTTGTCCAGAAGGAAGAGTTATGCGTAGAAAGGAGAAAACAGAGGAGAGAGAAAGGTAAATCTAAAGCCAAATCTGAAGCCGATCGGGGAGAGAATTTCAGGTACGAAGAGAATCAAATGTTAAGAGATACGAAGGCTAGGCCTCACCGGAGTTGGGGAGATCATATTTGCACGCGCCGTCGCTGTCGGGGCGATTTGCAGTGAGAGAGTGTTAGAAGAGAATGGGTGTGGTTGTCCAATTGGGGGTGATGATTGGTGGCTGTGGATGTGGAATCGAAGGAAGGAGGAGGAGAAAAGGAAAATATCTAGAAAAAGAAGAGGAAAATAGAAGGAACAGAAAAATGGAAAAGTAAATAATTTCAGTCGACGAAAAAACACTGTTCATTGGGGGATTCTTGCTTTTATAATATAGAGATAATCTCAGCCATGCGATACAAGTTTTTGAATTTTAAAAAAATGAAAATGCAAACAGTATGGTCTAACCGAGGCATAGCAAGGATCAAAAGTGATCCTCCCGAAATGGAGAGAATGGACAAGGTCATTGCCACGTGTTTCAAGCCTACTGGCTGTAAATATACCAAATTAAATTAAATCTAATTCTTGTATCTCATTATCTACATAAGATTTATATATCTTTTTTAAAATATTTTGTAACAAACTTAATTGTAAAAAATTATATTTTTCATTCTCTATAAATAGACACCAGTATTGTCATAGTTCAATGCACAACTCAATATATTTTTTCTCCCTACTTAAAAAAACTCTCACCATTTTTGTACTTAGTGTTAATCCTTTATCAATAGGATTAATATGAATACTATTTTCTTCCATGGATAAACACAATTCTAATTTATTTCCTTTTTCCGAAGAAATTTTTAAGAGTCCGTCTCTTGAAAGATCGTCTTTCTATAAGCCAAGGTTTAAATCATAAACTAAAAGAAATGACGATAAAATTTTCGGATTGTATTAACTGGGTCAAAAAATTTATAACTATGGAACGTTGTAAAATAAAATTTTAATATTACAACTAAAATATTTTACCTTTTATTATTTTAAATAAACTCATCTTTCCATAACTATATCGAAAGACGGTCTTTCCCAAGAATTTTCCAAATTTTAATTCACAATAAAATTCAAATGCACAATATTATCAAAATCCACCGGCGTATTCAAACTTTGAAGAATCTTCTAACTCTCATTTTTTTCTATATCAACTCATATTCCTCTATCTGCTAATATCCCTTTCTCCCAAAATAACTCTCAATCATCTAGTCAAAATACTGAAAATGTTATTGGAAAAAAATGTATTCCTTGATGTGTTAAAGAAGATATAGCTCTAATGTCTGCTTATTGCTTTTCTAGTGAAGACAGGCGAAGAGGGAATAACTAGAAAAGTGGTGTGTTATGGGCTTGAGTCGCGGATCAGTTTGAGCAAATTCGGACAGAAAATCCAGGAGAAATCAATCTAAGAAATGTGGATAAAAAAGGTCATTTTAAATGACTTAATGAAAGTGCGCAAAAATGGATTGCAGCGTAGAAAGAGGCATACCGTTTGAAAATGAACTGAATGAGCATGCAAGATGCCCAAACACAAGCTTTAACAACTTATGAACAAGGCGGTAATAAGTTTACTTACTTGCATGTATATGCGGAAGATATGTGTAAACATCCAAAGTGGGAGATGAAATTTGATAAAGATATGACTCGATCTCATCCTGAAGATGAAGGGAGTAACGAAGAAAATACAACAACTTGAAACGTTCAAGGACCTGTGAAGGTGGGGATTATACAATTCCGCCAAATTCTGATACTCCAATTAATGATGCACTAACAATTTCACGTCCCAAAGGCAGAGATGCCGTTAAAAATAAAGGTAAAGCCACGACATCTTAGCATTCTACTATTCCTGATAAATTTACTGCACAATTTCGTGAGTTAAGGCTCACATGAAACAAAAAAAACTGAGATCATGAACAACAAACTTGGGACTGCGAAACTCAAAGTGAAAAATGACGAACCGACATTGAACGAGCTAAAGAGCACAGGAAAATTAAGAAGATGAAAATGCAATTTTTTACAAAATTTGATGTCTAAAATTTGTTTAACCCCTGAAGAAGGGAATGTCCAGCGTATGTTATTGTCTGAGCTATTCAATAATTAAATGTAATTTTTCACTCGTGTTTAGTTTTGTATGTATCATTTATGTAATTTGAACCTTTTCTTGATTGAAATTTTTCATAATTTCAACTTTCGTAATGTAATTTCATTTAAAAATAATAATTGATTTACTTTTATATAACTATAGCTACTTGGTTTCAAACTTTCTACTCTCACATTGTTCCAAAAGCACTTTGCTTTGCCCATATGAAAAGATTTGTCAAATCACCTTTAATAATAGCTATCACATGTTATTAGATTCTGAATTGATATTCAACCACTATCACACATGAGTTTATTGGTTGATTGGTAACACACTTTACTTGAATTGTTACACCACTTTATAAAAGTTTAACATCTTATACTTTATTTTGAAATCCACACCATGCCTACAATTATTTTGATATCTTTATTCCTATATATTCTCATCACATCCATATGAAAATCTTCATCGATCTCATTACACAATGTCATCGAATCAAAATCCAAATGATTCAAGTTTTAACTTTGATTATTTTCATTTCACTGAGTTTGATGAGTGGCAAACAAACATTGTTCAACAAAATAAACATGTTGATCGCATCATTGAAGATGTGATTACTAGGCCTTTTGTTCTACTATTACAACTAATAGATCATAATCTCATAGCCATAAGAATGAATTATGAGAGAGATCGGGAAGCAGGTGAGGTACGTTTATTCACAGACTATCTTTTGATAATCATTTGTATTCAGATCAACTATTCCATCATATATTTCGTGTGAAAAAATATGTGTTTCTGTGTATAGTTGAAACCCTTACTGTTAGTACAAGATATTTTCAGCAAAGGTCAGATGCTACTGGTAGATTTTCTATTTCTTCGTTGCAAAAATGTATTACAGTTATTAGGGTGTTAGTTTATGGAACATCAGTGGATGCAGTTGATGAATACCTTCGAATTAGCTCAACTATAACCAGGAAGTCTCTCAAACACTTTGTGGAGGGTGTCATTACAAACTTTGGTGACGAGTACCTTAGATCGCCTACAACACAAGATTTGGCAAGGTTGTTGCACATCAGAGATTGATGAGGCTTCCTGGTTATGATAGGAAGTATTGACTGTATGCATTGGAAGTTGAAAAACTGTCCAACTGCTTGGGCTGACCAATATGCAGGGAGAAGTGGATCTCCAACGGTCATCTTGGAAGCTATTGCTTCACAAGATTTATGGGCATGACATTCATTTTTTGGAACACCTGGTTCTTGCAATGATATTAACGTACTACACCGATCTCCAATTTTTTTATGATATTCTAGAAGGGCGAGCACTAAAAATGAGTTATAAGGTTAATAGACATGATTACAACATGGGGTATTATCTTATTGATGGTATATATCACTCGTGAGCTGCATTTGTCAAATAAATTATCTCTCCACATTTAGAGAAGTACAAGCTATTTGCTCAACATTAGGAGGCTATCAGAAATTATGTAGAGCGTGCATTTGGACTTTTACTAGCTCGTTTTGCATTTATTCGACTCTGTTGCCTTGTTTGGGATCCAGCATTTATGGGAAAAATAATGACGGCTTGTATCATTATGCACAATATGATAGTTGAGAATGAAAGAGATACATATCTCAACTATCATGATCCCGCCAATTTTTTGGAAGATCTACCTATTAATGGACAATCTCATACAAGGAATAGAGTTGTGGATGAAGATGAGGAGAATTTATAATTCTCGACTCAAGGTACACGACTAGCTGCATACATGGTTAACATATCACAACTTCGCAATAGAAAAACTCACACCTCTCTCAAAAATGATTTGATTGAGCACATATGGGAAAATTTTGGCCATGATAATAGCTCTTAAAATTTCTCTACAAAACTCTTCTTTAAGTTTTTTATATGTAATTTTTTGTGTGTTTTTTATTTTCTACTTTGTACTCAAATCCTGTCATGTAGTATAAATTTGGTATTGAAGTGTTGCAAATGAACTTTTTTTCACGGCTTAGCTATTATATTTTTAATTATTAAAATTTTATTTAATAAATTCAATATGTTATTATTTAAATATTACAATATTTAATTAATAATTTAAATTATAATATTTATATGTAGCAATGAAATAATGTTCAAAGAGTTAAAATTTTTAGTTGGGTTGGATCATTGATAAACCTTTAAAAAGAAATAGTTTGATTAAATAAAAGATTGTATAAGGTCAAAATCTTGGAAAAGACCGTATTTTCATTGACTTATTGAAAGACGAGATTTAATTAGAATAATAAAAGGTAAAAGGTCTTAGTTGCAATATTAAAATTTTATTATGCAAACATGTAGCAGTTCTAAAAGTTTATAACTCAATTTATGCAACCCAAAATTTTATCTTCATTTCTTCTAATTTACACTTTAAACCTTGGTCTTTCCACAACATATGGAAAGACCGTTTTTCAAGAGACGGACTCAAGTCACATAGGCTTGTGGAAAGACGGGGTTTAATTAGAATAATAAAAGGTAAAAGGTCTTAGTTGTAATGTTAAAAGTTTATTATACAACGTGTAGTAGTTATAAAGTTTGTAACCCAATTCATGCAACTTGAAAATTTTATCTTCATTTCTTTTAATTTACACTTTAAACCTTGTTATTTCCATAATTTATAGAAATATCATCTCCCAAGAGACGGACTCTTCAACAAATTCAAAATGATGAATTCTCCAAAACTAATCGATAATAAATGTGCTGTAGTTATTGGTCCTAATTAATTTGCTGCCTACATCAATTTCATCACTGCGTATGTAAGCACAAACCAATAACATTGAAAAAAGAAAGGGGGACAAACAGTACACTGATCCGTTTACAAGTTGCCTTTTCCCACTTGAAAAGTTGGCTGATCTCTGTATCTGTGGATGCCCGGATCGGGCTGTTCGGGTCTGGCCCGATCGCCAACTTGACCTCTGGGGTTCAACTCATGCTACTAGGGCTAGTCCTAGTTCATCACTGATGATCTGACACGACTAAAACGACGTCTTTCTGTAAGAAAAAATTCAGTGACAATGAATTTGGAAAAAAATTGGATAAGTGTTAATAATAGAGATGGATTTTTGGGATGGAGGTTAAGAATGGAAATCTATCTGGTTAACTACATCCCGCGGCACCCCTCGATTTAGTTTTTCGCATGGATATTTTATTCTTGATTTGGTTGTACATATATCGTGTTTTCGTAATTTTGTTTGTGATTTTGTATTAGGGTTTCCATTAATTTTGATGTGTAAGATCTGTGTTTTCAAGGTGTTTACAGTTTGAGAACATAGATCATGGATCAAGTGGTGTTACGGTTATTGAAGATTCATGTTTGGAAAAGTGATTGATGTGCGATACACTCCTCTCTGCCAAGTGGTCATGATATTTGCAGGAAGAGTGTTAATATCCCCGAGTGCAATGTTACAGCTTTACAAACCTTTAATCTTGATAGAATAATTTCCCGTGATGATAAATGTATTACTACTCAGAATAAATAGAGTATAAAATAGATAAGGTATACAAATACTAATATAACTCTAGTCTAGTTATCAAACTCTATCCATATCTAATCATATATTTGACTGATTCTAACACCCCCTCAAGTGAAGCGTCGGATGCTTAGCAACGCAAAGCTTGGACCTGAAAAAATCGAACAGTTGACGGGAGAGCCCTTTGGCGAATATGCCCGCAATCTAAAGAGTAATAAGAACATGAGCAACACACAGCTTTCCAGAAGCAACTAACTCTCGAACAAAGTAATGGTCGATGTCGATGTGCTTCACTCGCTAGTAAGCAACTGGATTTTGAGCCAAGAAGATGGCGCTACTGTTGTCGCATAACAGCAGCGGAGAACCAGAAAGTGGGATACTAAGATCATGAAGAAGACGAGTCAGCCAAACAACCTCAGAGGTGGTGTTGGCTAGTACCTGATACTCAGACACCGTGCTCAAACGAGAAATATTAGGTGTTTCTTGGCACTCCGAGAAAGAAGATTTCCACCAAGAAAAATAGTATAAACATACGTAGATCAATGAGTCTCTAAACAACAGGCCCAATCAGCATCAAAATAACCTAGCACTTCAGGAGAACTGGCAGACCGAAAAGAAAGACCGAAATGTAGAGTACCTCAGACATATCGAAGAATTCGAGTGACCGCAACAAAATGATCGTCATGTGGGTCTTGAAGATGCTGACTGAATGTGTTTACCGCAAAGGCTAATTCAGGATGAGTAATCGTCAAGTAATGAAGAGCCCTAACAAGAAAGCGATATAGCATCGAATTCCGAGACAGAGGGTTGGTAGAGCTTTGGAGCTGCGGGCCTGGCACAAAAAGGACTAGAGACTGGGGCAGCATCAGACATCCCAGCATAAGTGAGAATATCCATGGCATACTTTGCTTGGCCGAGAAGTATACCCGAGACAGAGGGTGTAACTTCCAAACCAAGAAAGCAGTGAAGAGTGCCCAAATCCTTGATAGCAAACTCCCGATGCGTCTGATCAATAAATTGTCAAAGAAGGGTTGGGTAATAACCTGTAAGGATGATATCATCGCCATAAATTAACAGGCATGGTTAAGACGATCCCCGTGATATAACAAAAAGAGAAGTGTGAGTTGAACTCTAGGAAAAATCGAGCTGAACCAAATAAGTAATGAATCTCTGAAACCAGACCCCTGGAACTTGCTTAAGACCATAAATGGCCTTACGCAAACGACGGGCATAATATGGATGAAGCGGATCCTTGTAACCAACATGTTGAGCCATATAGACCGTAGTATCGAGAATGCCATCTAGAAATGCATTCTTGACATTCAGCTGATGAAGAGGCTAGGAACTCATCGCAGCAATAGCCAGAATAGTACAGACCATGGATGTTTTATCCACTGAACTGAAAGTGTGATCAAAGTCCGAACTCGGACTCTGCGAGAAACCATGCACCACAAGCCTAGACTTATGACGCTCAATAGTGCCATCGGGATAATAATTTAGTCGATAAACCCATTTGGAGCCAACAATGTTGACATCTGATGGACGTGGCACCAATCTCAAGTGCGGTGTCCACAAAGAGCTGCTATCTCATCATCTATAAAAGAAACCAAAATGGATCCTAAAAATATAATATGTGGTCTCAAACTGAGTAAGTAAGGCAGCAATAAGACCGTGAGCAATGATATCAGAATAATCTCTGTGCTGAATAGCTCCAGTCACCGATCGAGTAGCCATCTGATGAGTGTGAGACCGAGATGAAGAGATCGAATGAGTAGTCACAACCGGCGAAAGGACCGACGAATTAGCCGGCGAACCGAGTGGGCTGGTCGGCGAACCAGGTGAGATGGTCGATGGCAAGATGAGTGGAGCAGGATGCGTTTGGACGGCCACTTGATGGTCTGAATCGGCAAAGCAGACAGAACATGAAGTCGTAGTTGTTAAGGACGATAGCATTAATGAGCTAGGAGGGCTGGAAACCAAAGTGATAAGCCGAGCAGGAGGAGACCACTATGGAAGAAGCAGGACTATTAGCTGATGCATCAGCATGATAAAAAAAGGGTAGAGACATTCAGCGAGAATGAAGATACTGAAGTAGAACCATCGGTATAAGGGAAGGAAGTGTCATCAAATTGAGCATGTACGGGGACATATATCTTTCCAGACGTAGGATCCAAACATTGATATCTTTTGTACTGAGAGTTGTACCCAAGAAAGATATAGGGAAAACTGCGAGGAGAGAGTTTGTGAGCTGCATATGGACAAAGATAAGGGTACACACGACAACCAAATACATGGAAGTTCATTTATATAGGAA
>JAULKJ010288955.1:0-21390 GCA_032355405.1 Rubia balearica | reverse complement strand
TCCCGTACTTACACTAAGACTCTCGAGCGACTTCACTATGGTTCATTGAGTACTCCTTGTCATCCAAGTGGAATGTGATGGTCCTCCTTCTGTCATTGTCCAATGTTTGTTCCACAGTTGATGAGAATTCCAAAGTCCACCTAATGTATGTCTTGGAGTGTATCTCGAGGAAGCCTTCTCGGCCTATCCGCCCTAGAAAGTAGGTGACGGGTTGGAGTAGGCCTAGTTCCACCAAAGTCTCTTTACATGCAAACTTGGTCTCCAAGATTATCCTCCTTGGCCTATTGAGAAATTTCCACTTCCGGGCCACACCTCCAATGATGTTAGACAATCCCATGAACTCATCAACATTGGCGACAGTAGGAGGTATGCAATTTTTTTGGCTCTTGTCTCTCAACTTTAGCCAAACCCTTCCCTTTTATCACCTTGGGAAGTTGTCCCTTTCTCTGGTCTACTCCTCTTAGGAGCCATTCTATCACAACACAAGGGAAATGATAATGGCAAGATATACACAACTTATGCATGAATTCCTAAAAATCCAACATATAGCAAGTAATGTCATCTCAACTCAAGGATCATCCCCACACTTAGTTCAATGTAGCATCACGCATATAACCCACACACTCCAATAAAACACCACAAAATTGAATTTTCAACTCCCCCCATGTAACACCATCATGCAAATGAAAGAAAGTAAACACAAATTTCAAAGAGTAACCTAAATTTGGAGGCTAGGAGATGCTTGGTGTAGTAGCACTGGCACTAACAAATATGGGAAAGAAGAAAGCTGCAAAATTAATGGGGCAAAAATGCTAATTTTGGCAAAATTTCTTTTTTTGCCAAAATTCTGCATTATTGACCGACTGCATTACTTTCTGGCTAGCATGAGTCATGGCAAGGTCGTACCATGTGAATACCTCATGTCTATTCTTCTTACACGAGCCTTACACGGCCCGTGCACCCTGCATCTTTGTTTTTCTAACACTTAACGCCAAATCCTATTTTCCTTAATCACAACCACACGACTCAATCTTAAACTCCATATTAACTAGAATTCTAAACAAAATCCTTTGCCACACTAACAAAACATATAAACAATCACTACTAAGACACCAAAACAAATAAATATACCGTATATTATTTTTGTCCTTACAAATTATTTTCTTCAAGCATTTAAATATATTAAGGCTCCCATCACCATCACTTATGCAAGACTCATCAAATTGGTCAAATCCATCACATAAGATTATACCATTGCATGCAAGAGAAGAAGTAGATGATTCATACTTATATTTGTAAATGTCAAACCCGACATTATCAATGTCATCCTTTAGGGTTAATGTTCCCAAATGGACATCTATTTTAGTTCTAGATGTTTTCAAAAAAATGGTTGCCACGGTAGAATTGGGGGGTACATCTTCGTTGTGCATCACATCAAGGGCATAAGAGTCCACCGGAAACACAAGATTACCCACTCTTACCATAACATCCCTAACTATCCCCCTAGGGCTTGCTTGGGAATGATATGCTAGTTGGACTATCACCCTAGTGTCCCTAAGTTCACCTATATAAAGAGTCTCAAATAAGCCATGTAAGATAACCTTAATGGAGGCTACAAGGTCAATTATAGCATCTTTAATCAACCTACCACCTAGAGAAATAGGAATTGAAAACATACAGGGGTCATCACACTTTTTAGGAAAATTTCTTTGGGCTAAAGTGGTGACTCCTCCTATTTTCTATTTTCCCACTTTTCTAATAGGTTTTGTCCTTCTCCTAGTGCAAGAATTTTTCAAAAATTTAGCATATGATAGAGTTTGATCAATCATGTCTAAGAGTGGAATACTAACCTCAAAATTTTTGAAGACTTGGTAGATTTGATCTTCGTTGGATTCCACCTTCGGTCTTCCCCTTAGAGCACTGGGGAATGGCGGCGGAGAGTTAACCCTTGCCTCAGTAGTAGGGAGCTCTCATGTGGGCTCCTCCTCAACTACTACTTCCTCTTCTTCGAAAGCGGCCTTGTTGTTTTCCTCAATTTTTTCATCTTCTTACACAACCTCTTTCTTGGCTTCTCGCACCTCCTTCCAGCTTCTCAATTTTAAAGCACTCTCATTGCGCGGATTCACTTTGGGTTGGGATGGTAGCTTTCTGGAGTCTCTTTTCTAAAGCCAGGTCACCAAGGTAATAAGTTGACCAATTTGCACTTTAAGGTTTTTTATGCTAGAGAAAGATCTTGTGCCTAGCTCCTCAATTTCTCTTTTTGTGCTCTCGGCAAACATGTCGCTCTTCTTGGTCAATTATATAATTTCCTCTTAGATCACCTCTCAATCTAACTTATAAATTAGAGACTAGCTTTGGGGATATTAACATGACTGATGATTCACTTTGATCCTAGATTCCATCACATATAAGACATATAAAACTATCTCATGTGTAAATCACATACTATGGGTGATAGTCGGCACTTCCCAATGTCTGTCATACAGAAGTACCTAAGCCCATTTTTACCTATCAACACCGCCTCTAAATTTAGGGAGGTACATCACCAGAAAAAGGATCTGAGTTGAGCTCCTCTAACCCTATAAAACTTACTCCCAATGCTAAAGCACCCCTACGTTAAGGATTAAGTTCATAAGCAGTCGCCTTGCGGGTGTTACAACTGTCAGATATAAGAGAAAGAAAATATATACTAGGCACTCCACTATGGATGCTTTTCCATAGAACTATAAAAGGAAAGGGATCTAGTATCTTATCATGACTCTAGGGTTGAAATGACGATGGTCGTGATACGACAACCCTAGTTGCTACAAACTATCATGCTCTTTCCTATCAGGGTACACCAAGGGTTCTCCGCACCCTTGTTAGGGGCAATACCTCCCCTAACATGAACATTATTACACGATGAGCCAATCAAGACAGGCTATAACAATCAAATCTGTACTCTTGATCAAACATGCAAACACTCACATCGTCGGTACTCACGAACCAACTATACGCCTAACTCGACACTCCCAAGGTAGTAATCAATCCCACCCAAATGAACTACACTACATCATAAAATATACACAACAAGCATCGTAAAAGAATATAAAAATCAAATCAAACATGAATATTCATAGACTTAAAAGATAGAAAGATCTAGAATCTCACAAAATCATCACATAGTCATAATACAAATAAAATCACCAAGTAATTACACTATTCCATGGACATTGAATCTAATATAAACATTGGATTCAATCCCCTAGGCATAGACTAGGAAATAATAAATGAGAAGAGAAAGGTTAGTCTCTTTCTTTCTCTCTCTAACTACTCTTAGATCAAGGAATTACAAATTACAAATTATGATGCCTCATTTAAACCCTAGTAGACTAGTGCCCTTTATATAGTGGATGGAAATGGGCCTTAGAGAGTCCAAAAGAAAGGAAAGCCCTAGTAGTCACGTCAGCACGGGTCATGCAATAGCACACAACTCACATCGTACAACACGAACAAAAATGCATGGGCTGCAGACTAGAGATTGTCCTCGGCTAAACTGAGTGTGCGGGCCGCACGAAGTCACGCGAACCACCGACTAGAGAGTGCATTTGGCTGTCAAGGAAGCATATCCCGTGTAGATGCACGCAGGCCGCAAACTCAAGTCATCATCCTCGGCGTCTAATGTCACGGCCGCGTACTTAGTTATGGGGCACATACTGGAGGTTCCTGTTTTTATCTTCGGGGCACATGAATCATGCAAAATAAATCGTCACATGCCAAGACTTAGTCGCATAAGCCATTGGTTCACCACAGACCGTGTAGATGTACACGGGTTGTGCCAGTGTACACTTGTTTCTGGACTTTAACTCTTTTCTTCAGCGCATCCCATCTACTTCCATGATTAAGTGTGTGACCTTCATCTACTACCATCCTTGCGAATAGCCTTCAATTATCTTCTACCATTCTTGAAAATTACCTTCACTAAGCTACTCTGAAGTGCTTAAGATCTATCTACAAATAAGCTCACATAATATAATCTAGATGCTTGCAAGGACATAGAATCCATTAGATCTAAAAAAGCTACAAAACAAGGAATTTAGATATGAAGACCATAAACGGCCATCTAAACCCTTTCTCAGTGCAACTCAACTTAATCTAGCAATCAACCGTACAAAATATAACCAAACAATTTGTTAAATTGCTTAGGTAACAAATGCATTTTACGTCTCATCAGTAGTCAATCCTCTCTTGGTATGTAAACTCAATTTATTGAGTCATCATTGGGTAGTGGTTCCCTATCCAACCCTTCTTTTTTTTATTAGCAAAGCGATAAATGTACCTTTAAAATACGTTTGGGGACATTAGTAGTAAACATGTGCAACATAATGAATTAAAAGTTTCAGTGCATATAATACTCGCAATAGGTAGAGGGACATTAGCGTTTGGTTAACTTGCTCAAACCTCCACAAATCTTCAAAATCACTCTATAACACATGATTCCCAACTACTAGCAGCTTTAACAAAAGAATGAAGAAGATGCAGGTTTTTTCTTTCGACTAGAGATAGATGATGAAAACAGGTTAAGCGAAATCTATGACTATAAACATGCAATGTTTTAACCTAAGCATCCAAACTTTAACCCTAGATCCAAATGCAATGATCCGCACCTGCGGGGTCATTAACTTACCAACCTTTTTGGGAGAGGTTAATTAACGCGCAGAGATGCAATGATAGAATTTTATATATAGCTCTCGTTCTCACTAACAACTACTAGAAAGTAGCTAGTGGCAAGTCCAGGTTCGTCCACAAAAATTCTATAATTCAAAAGTTAACTAAGCACAACTCACAATCGGGCGTCACTTCGATTGTGTGTCCAGAATAGCTAGTGTTATAAACATAGGTTTTGGGGTACAACTACTAATAATGCGAAACAAGAGATCAAACTATATTAATCTAGCCTTGGAGATATTTGTGTAACATGACCAGTAAATGAATTTGATCCTATATTCTATCGCATATAAGACATATAAACATATCTCATATCTATGTCACATAGTGTGGGTTATAGTCGGCAATGTTAGTCACACAAAGGTACCTAACCTATTTGATCCTATCAACATCGCCTTAGTAATTAGGGAAAGTGAGTTATTGATCAGGGATCCAAAAAAACACTCTTCTTTCCCCATAAAATCTCACTCCCAATGCTAACGCACCCCGCATAAAGGATCAAGAGCCTAAGCACTCGCCCGTTAGATATGAGACTAAAGAAATACATCCAGGGAACTTCACTGCTGACGCTTCTCCCTAAGCCTACAGGGGCAAAGGAATCGGCATCTCATGATGACTCTAGGGTTGAAACGATAATGACCGTTTCACAACAACTCTAAACGCTACAAACTATCATGCTGAATCTATCAGGGTACATTGGGTGTGCATCACATCCCTTTTAGGGGTAATTTCTTCCCTAAGATGAATATTATTACATATTGATCCAATCGATAGGCTATAATGATCGGAATGGTACTCACGATCATATATGCATGCACTTAAAAAATTGATACTCACGAACTTCAATACACCTAACCCGACACTACCAAGGAGTAAACAAGCCTAGCACGATACATATCACATATGAAAATATGGTGCATCATACAATATTTATAACATGAATCTCACGAGAATAATAAGTACACGTCAAACATGAATATTCATAGACATAAAGATAAGAAGATCTAGAATCTCACAAAATCATTACCTAGTCATGAATAAAAATAAAATACCTAAGTAATTATACTACTCCATGGACGTTGAACCCAATATAAACATTGGATTCAATTCCATAAGCATATACTAGGAAATAAAAAATAAAAAAATAGGAGAAGAGTTAGTTTGCTTCTGTCTCTACATACTCTTAGAACTAGGAATATTAATTATAAATTATGAAGACTCTCTAAACCCTAGTAGACTAGTAATCTTTATATAGTATGTGGAAATAAGCCTTAGAGAAGCCTAAAAAAGGGAAACCCTAGCAGCCACGTTGGCACGGGCAGTGTAATAGCGCACGGACCACTGACCGGATACGGTTCCCGGCCAAACTAGTCACGCGGCCCGTGCAAATCCTTGTGAACCACTGACTAGAAAGTGTTCTTGGCAGACTAAGCGGTACTGCCCGTGCATATGGACTGGAGTCATTATCCTAGGCTTTTGATGGAGCTACCGTGTATTTGGCTGCAGGGCGCGGACTGGAGGTCCAAGTCTTGATCTGCAGGGGACACAGCTCGCACCAGGAGTTAGTTGCGGGGGCCTTTAATTTGTCACGGGCTGTGTAAAAGCACACGAGAATACTGATCTTCACTTTTTTCTGGACTTTGATTCTTTCTTCTTATGTGCATCCCATCTACTACCACGATTAAGCGTGTGGCCTTTGATTTACTATCATCCTTGCGAATGGACTTCAAATATCTTCTACTGATATGGTATTCCCTATCAGGCAATGTAGCTGGCGATCACTGTAGTGTAAGTGTGGTCCTGTAAGAAAGACCCTGGAAGTGATCCCGGGGAAAGTACTACGGCGATCAAGTCAATTCTGTCCTCTAGAGAATTAGTATTTCTCATTTAGTTGTGCTTACATGATTCAGTGCTACTCCTCCTATATTTATATTAGATCACGATCGTGGCTCCCTTGTTAGTGTTCCAGATCATGGGTTGTATCATGGATGCTAGAATCTCGGGATTATTTATGAGTGTCTTTCCCATTTCTGGATGTGGCACCGCATCATTCGATTTGTGGCCAAGTCTTGGGCTGGGCCTAGTCTGCGGGCTAGGTATACAACATAAGCCCCCCATCTTTGAAGTCAATGGAACACAAAGCTATGACATTGTCTGTTGAATGTGTGCGAACTATCATTCTGTTTATCTCCTAAATTGTAACAATGTGCTCGTCATCACAGCAACTTATATTGTCTTCGCAAAGTGTTGCGTGCTTCTTGGCTACATTTACAATTTTGTTGGAATGTTTGGTTTTTGAATTTGAATTTGAATTCCCACTTCAAATTTATAGCTTTTGATGGGCTTGGCTCTTGTGATCTTGTGTCATTAAACTAGGATTCTCTCCTTATTGTTGCTACACTTTTCGGAATTCTCTCACATGATGTTATCTTTGCTTACCTTATAAAGGCTATAAATTGACTTACCTAACTCCTTCACTATCCTCTCTCCCTTACATATCACCTATTCATATACCGCCACTGTCTCGTATTCCGTAAAAGGTAAGTTACTTTTTGTATCGGAATTCCATCATATAATGTTTTTGACTGATTTAATGCTTCCTTTTTACGTTTCATTGTCTTAATTTAATTATTAGACTTTATTTTTTCTTTAAACGCCTCAGTATTTCATATTTCTGGTATCTTGTTATTCTTCATGTGCATTACTGTTCTCCCGTCTCTCAACTCGTAAGTCCCTCTGTCTTTTTTCTTTTCCTTTCTTAGACATTTTCTCACTTGTGAATCTGAGTAGTGTCTCCATTCTGCCAATTTTTGGCCAAAAATTATCCAGATGTCTTGTCCAGCGTGTTACCTGTGTTATTATTTTTACTTTTACCTTAATACGTTGTTTGTGCTTTACGGCTCTAATTAATATGGTTTACATCTCAAATTGTAGGACTTATTTCTTCCTGAATATCTACTCATAATCCCACTGATTCTTATGTAGAGGATGGCCGAGTTAATGATGTTGAATCTGGGAAGGAATCTAATCATCCTGATAGTTCTTCTACCACTAATAGCTTTCTGTCAAACGACTATTTGGAAAATTTGCTAATTAATTTTCCTTTCATGACTTCGCTTGAGCTCAAAAATCCTCTTATTTCTGAGAGTTTTTGCACTTCCCATGTTGGTTCTATATCTTATTATTTAGATTTTCTAAAGTTTGGTCTTGTCTTTCCTCTTCCTCAACATCTTATAGATTTTCTTCTCTCTTATAAAATCGTGTTGTCTAAGTTTCATCCTAAGGGTAAGGCGATTATTGTGGGTTTCCAAAATATGCGTACCCAAGCCAATATCTCTTTTTTGGTTGACTTGTTTCGTATCTTGTCTTAGCTTCATAAGGTGAAAAACTCATATGATGAATTTACTTTTTATGCCTTCATTTCCGGTGTTGAGTTTGGCAGTGGATTTCCTAGTGGTGCATATTAGTTTTTATTTTAAACTGGATCTTGAGTGCAAAAAGGTTCTTCCAACTTGGAATTATAATGTTCTTAAGTGTAAGCTTCCTCAGTCGGAAGTTCCTCTTACTACTAAGTCTGAGGCTGTTTTAAAACTTGGCAACCACTCGATAGGTCTGTGCGATGCTGAATTTGAGAGTGAAGGTGTTTGTTTGTTGTTATTTTATGGTTTCTCTATTCATATGCATTATTTTTACTTTGATGTTATATATATTTTTAGTTATCCCTTGTTTTTTTCTTATTGCTCAGTTGTGTTTGTGTGTTCGCTTGACTTAAGTTGTATGTTGAATGGTAGATATAGATTTACTTGGGCGAAAGACCGACACATCATTTATTCCTGATGATGAGCCTGAGGAGATGGAAAACATGCCCGTCATAGCGCATGATACTAGGGTTGATGGTGTCTCTCAGGAGAACTACGCTCTGGCAAACTCTCAGTAGGCACATATTGAAGGCAAGGCACCGAAAGGGGAGGAGGTATCTGTAGTTAATGATGCCGCTGTCGCTTAGGAAGTAAAAATGAGAAAGAATCATAGTGGTGGTTTGTCAGCTTTCTCGGAGCCTTCTGAGAAAATGGGTCGCACTAGTCATTCCCATTCTAAGCCTCTGGTGCAAAGCTGTAATTTGTTGGCAGAAGGGACTATTCCTGCTACTCTTTCCAAACTCCAAATGCATGAGTCGATGGTTACGGTATGTTCGTTGTAGTTTTGAAATTATTTTTTCCTTATATTAGTATGCTTTTATTACGATATCTGATTGTTATGTTCGTTTGTGTTTTTTTTCGACAGATGTCATAAGATCAGTGAGAGTCCCAAGCTCGTTGGTGAGCGGGTTGCCAAATTCTCCAAGCATGACAGTTTACTATTAGACTAGTATAAAGCTAGAGAGATACATCGTGAGGCTATGAAGGTCTCGCTTGAAGCTGCTGAGCAGCGTGCACAGATTGCTGAGGAAAAGGCTAGTAAGCTTTGTGTTGAGTTGGAGGAGATGCAAACTAAAGGTCCTGCTTTGCCAAGTTATCCCCAGGTTCTCGCTGATCGGCTGTTTAAGATGAAGTTCTTTTTCAACCTTTTTGAAGAAATTTCTAGTTCCGCTAACAATGTTGGTTGGTGAGAGACTTTCATTGAACTTCGACAGGCGAACCCTTAAAGGTGAAGAAATTTCCCTCACTAGTTAAGTGCGAGGAGATATTGAAGCTGCAGAAGGATTTTCTTAACATTGAATTTATCAATAAAATATTTTATGGTGAACATCCTTATGCCTTGTTATCGCATTTCGCTGGTCTTCTTTCTTTTAATTCTATTTGAGCTACGAGATTGTAAAATGGATTGTGTTGACATGCTCTTGTTCCCTTCTACTGATCTTCACCCATCTTCTTATCAAGAGCTTAATGCGAATGCGGAGGGTTATGAACTTTCCACTCAGAACAGGGAGGAGTCTGCTCTCGTTACCAGGTTGCGTCCGCTTCTCTTGCCAAAGTTAGTAATTTTAGCGTTATGGTTTAATTTAAGACTATTTGAATTTATATTTGTAACATATAAGGGTACTGTTAAGTATGTCTGAACTATTTGTACTACCTACAATGTGAATTTGGCATGCGAACTCTAATTTTGTATTTTTCCCTCATATTTATTCGTATGCAGAGACTTAATATTTTGATCGACAGTAAGTTTTTAAATCCTCTTGATACATTGGGTTCTAGTGTGTTCGTTTTGAGAAACATCCTCTTTTTTTATGTTTTCCAATTCATCTTACCCTATTAGATTGGTAGAGGCTACCACTTCCCTGTCAAAAGGAATTTCTTGAGCTGCTTCCTGTGATCATTTTTCAATTGTTGGGAGTTTTTATTTTGAATCTATTCCATTATGTCTTAGTGTCATGTCTCCACTTCTTCTTCATCTCCATCCTCTCTTACAAGTTGTCCTTGTAGTAAACCTGACAGTTACAATATTGAATCCCTCGACAAGGATATCGTTTGTAGCTTAGTTGATCTCAAATCTATTGGTGTGTACGTGCACTTTCTCAACCTTCCCAATCACGTTCAGGAGTGGGTCACAAGACTGTATTCGTGAGTTGAAAAAATTGTGTGCCCAACAGAATAATCTTATCGAGCGGCATCAGCTAAACTTGATTAAAATGATTGGTCAGCAAGGTGAAGTAAAGAATTTTACCGCCAACAAAGCACGCGAGGCTCATCACAAGACCGTAATCATAGATAAATAGTGCTCTTGAATTAACCAATTAATGGATCATATGAAGAAGAAGTAGGATGAATGTGATCACCTTTCCACTTGTTCTTCAGTGTAGCAGAGCAGGTTTGATGAACAGTTCGCCGTGAATACCCACCTGCGTAGTGAGAATGATCACCTTCGAGCTAAGTGCAATGGCTTGACTCGTGTGTGCATCAGCTTGAACGAGCTTGTCTTGATTACAAAGAAAAACTCAAGGCTCTTTCCGCAGAGCCCCGTGGTCCAACTAATTGTGGGGATCTAACTATGAATATTAACGACCAGAGGATTAACCTATCAAAATCTATTAGGTCACATTTTGTCAACTACAGGAGGAGATATGTAGCCTGGAGAACTTGAATAAAAGCTATCAAGACACCGTTGACATCATGAGTATCCAACTTGATCATGATAAGTTTGGTCCCATATCTACTTTAAAGGGTACAATGTGAAGTATCTTCATCGTATGCAATGAAGTGGTCGAACCCACCATCCTACTTACTTTCATATGATATGGCGCTATGAGCATATTTTATTCGAGGAAGAATATAAGGCTGAGCAATTCCACCACTCTGGTAGTTCTTCTTCTACTGGGCCATCTCGCTCACCAAGGCGTAGATGATTTATTTTTCTTTAATGTAATAATTTCCTTCTCCGAATACTTTTAGTATTATATTTTAGGTTCTATTTTGTGTTACCTAGGTTTCCTATTTTCAATGTGTTTGCTTATGACTAGTCGATTTTATTGAATAATGTTATCAATATATCCTTATGTTTTAGTCTTGAGTTGCTGATGATGACTGGTGGTTACCAACCTGAGATTATGGTACCTTATGATACTTTGAGGTATTAACATCTAGTTGGAGCGAAGTTGCAAGATCTGCCACTTGAATTTATTCGTAGCGTCTATTGTGTTTAAGGCTCCAGTTCTTATTTTATGCAAGACCCACTACTTGTGAGTTTCGGGTTATGACAACCTCATTCATGCGAATCCACAAGTTCCATCACTTGTTTTTGTCATTGTTTCCGTAAGAACATGTGTCTTTTGTTTCTTTTTACAAGATCTATAGGTTGCGAGATTGAGGTTGCAAACTTGTGTTTTCCGAAGCTGCAAGATCTATTGCTTGCTTTTGTCGTTGTTTTAGTAGGCTCATGTTCCTTTGATTTTCTTTTTGCAAGATCTATAGCTTGTGAGATTGAGGTTGTAAACCTATTTTGTGCAAAGCCACAAGATCTATTGCTTGTTTTTGTCGTTTTTCTGATTTAGTATTTGTATTTTGACAAGATCTATTGGTTTTCGTATTGAGATTGTACAAACTTACTTGTTCGAGGTTTCAAGATGTGAAATTTGATATTCTTTCTGATGTGCTATAGGGCTTAATATAGAGGGGTTGTTTGAATGGGTCATATTTTGCTATTTTTTCTCAAAGGGTTTTGCATAAAATTTAAATAAACACTACTATGGGTGATTTTCCTCAAAAGACATGTTTTGATATTGAATATGTACGTGCGTGATAATATCGTGCTTGAAAATAAATGATGAGGCTAACAATCAAAAGGTCGCCAATGATCATTCAAGGCTCCTATACAACTGAGTTATTCCTAATACCTACTAAGTATAGCTAAAAATAGAACTTCCTTAGGTTAATTACATGCCAGGTGTTTGGGATGCTGTTGCCATCCAACCTTTCTAGCTCGTAGTAGTTAGATCGGTGCACTTTCGTTACTTTGTTCGATCCTTTCCATTTTGGGCATAGTTTTCCTTCTTCCTCTGTCAGGCATGCCTCATTCTTTCATAGCACAAGATTGCCAACTTGAAACTGTATCTTCCTGACCTTCTCATTATATGCTTGGGGCACCTTCTCCTTGTACTATGCCTTTGTGATCGTTGCATGTTGGCCTTTCTCCTCAATCTCATTATTTCAGGGATTATCGCCCTCATTGTATTCTTCCACTCTAAGGCTTGAGTTCCCAATTTTGACTGGTATTACTGCTTCATGACCGTAAACTAGGTTGTACAATTTTTCTCCAGTGGGTTCTCTTACTGTCATTCTGTAAGCCCATAAAGCGTTGGGTATCTCATCTACCCATCTGGTTCACTTTCCTTCCAATCATTTTTGAATTCCTTGGACTAACATTCTGTTAGTTACCTCCACTTAGCCATTAGCTTAGGGAACTTCTACTCGATCCCTAATTTTGAGCACCACTCGGTGAAGTTTTCACTTGTGAATTGCATACCATTATCTATCACGATAGTTTGAGGTACACCAAACCAAAAAACTATTTTTTCCAAACAAAACTTCTTGTTGCCTTTGAAGTGACTCCCCCCTATGGCTTTGCTTCTACCCATTTAGTGAAATAGTCAATCGCTACGATGTGAAACTTCACATTACCAACTCCTTTAGGGAAAGGTCCAACCAAATCGATTCCTCATTTGTTGAATGGCTAGGCTCTATATATCTCTGTTAGAATAGAATGTGTCTTATGTGACATCGACACATTAATTTGGCAGCTTTTGCACATTAGCACGAAGTTGTATACATCGTTAAACATTATTAGCCAATAATACCCTGCTCGAATTATCTTCTTCGTGATTGTTCTAGATCCTTCATGCGTCCCACATAGTCCCTTATGAACTTCTTTTATGATTTTGTTTGTTTGGGTTGGTCCCACACACTTTATCCATGGAGATAGGAAACTTTTTTTATAAGGTTCCCCCTTTCGTAAAGATAGTTGTGCGATCTTAATTTCAGCATTCTGGCCAGTGTTCTATCCTCTGGAAATTTCCCATTTCAAAGTAATCTCTCAGTGGCGTCATCTAGTTTGTTTCTTTCATCTGGACCATTGACACAGTTGTGGCCGTACTTCTGACTGGTATGACCTCTACATTCACATCGTTCTATCCAAGCAATGTATCAAAACCAGCTGTCACCAGCTTACTTAAGACGTTTGCCTTGGTATTTTCACTCCATGGTATGTGTTGAATGTTAAAGTATTCAAGTTGACCCATAAATTGGCAAACTCTTCTTAAATATTTTATCAATGGCTCCTCTCGCACTCGTAATCTCCACACACTTGCTGGATCACTATCTGTGAATCGCTAAAGCACTTAATGCTTTTAACCTTCATCCTGGTTGTAAGGTCCAACCCACTTATCAGTGCTTCGTATTCAGCTTCATTATTTGTGAGTGGAAAATCAAAAAAAATATTAGTATCTATGTTCTTCCCCATCTGGATTTACCAGTAGAAATATTGCACCACGACCTTCTTCGCTAGACACCCCATCAACGAACAATTTCCAAGCCATGTTTGTTCATTTTTATTTTCCTCTGTCTCTTCTGAGATTTTTTGGTATATTCGCCCATTGTGCATTTGCGTATGTCATTTTTTGAGATGAAATCTACTAAGGTTTGCACCTTGATTGCAGTACGCGGCAGAAACTGGATCTCGTACTGTCCCAATTCAAGTGCCCATTTGGTCATTATGCCGGATGATTCTGGCTTGCTCAAGATATTCTTGATTGGATAGTCAGTATACACAATTATGTTATGGGTTTGAAAATAGCTTCGCAGTCTCTTTGCTGACTAGACTAATGATAGAGTTAATCTTTCGGTCGGCAAGTACGTCATTTCTGCACTTTGCAGTATTATACTGATATAGTATACTCGTACTTGATTTTTCCCTTCTTAACACACTATACCAAAGTCACAGCCTTGCTTGAAATCACCAGATAAAGGTATAGAGTCTCACCTAGCTATTTTTTCAATGATTCATACACTTTCTGTAGCTTTCGAGATGAACCTGCTAAGTGATACTAGGGATCCCATCAACACATGCACCTCTTTAACTGTTCACAGTTATAAGAGATTGACTATTGATTGTATCTTTCATGGGTTAGCCTCAAGTCCTTTTAAGGAGACTTTGTACCCAAAAACTTTTAGCTCCCACTCCAATTATGCATTTCTTGGGATTCAGCTTCATGTCAATTGCGCTTAATGTATCTAGGGTTTCTTTCAATTCCTGTGCGAACTAACACACTTTCTTTTTCTTTTGATCACCATGTCATCAACATATGTTTCAAAAAATTTCCCTATTTGATTGTGAAATATTGTGTCAACTACTCTTTGATATGTTGCACCAGCATTCTTTAAGCCGAATGGCATGTCCATCTAGAAAAAGACTCCAAAACTTGTTATAAAAGCTGTCTTTTTTTCATCCTTTAGATTCATCAATATTTGGTGGTATCCTTTATACGTATCCAAGAATGCTAAGACTTCGTATAGTTCGATTTTAGGTAACGGGTAGCAGTCCTTTGGACATGCTTTGTTTAGGTTGGTGAAGTTTATGCACATTTTCCACCCTGCATCTGGCTTTCTTACCATCATTGGGTTTCCAACCATTTCGGATACGTTACTTTCTTTAGAATATCTACATGAGGCAATGCTCTAACCTCCTCTTCGATTGCTTTCTGTCTAGCGCTAGCGAAGCTTCGTTGCTTTTGTTTAACTGGCCCGATCAAATGGTTGATATTCAGAGTGGGTAGCAATGTCTGGATTGACTCCTCCCATGTTCTGCATAGTCGATATGAATGTATCTTTGTAACTTTACAGAATTTCTGCCACTTTTCTCTTCACTTCGCTTGGAAGATACTTTCTTATCTAGACACATTTGTAAGTGTCCACATGATTCAGAATGAAAATTTCAATCTCCTCTCCGAGATCAACTTGAGGTTACGTTTGCTTGGGTAAGTAATTCTCTAAGATGGTGCTAACCATTTTTTTCAGCATATCCTGCTCTCATTCTAACAACCATGCACTACCTAGCTATTTGCTTATTTCCTTGTATGGTTACGATTCCGGTCGGAGTTGGAAATTTCATCACTAAGTGATTTGGGGACCATATTGCTTTCATTGTGTTCATCCAGAGCCTACCAGTGATAGCGTTGAATGGGCTTTGTGCATCCATAATAAAGTTGCACATGGCAGTGCAATATTTGTCATTCTCACCTATGGTTACTAGCATCTTTATGTTACCCAATGGTGACTCCACTCGTCCGGTAAAGCCTACTAGAGAGGATGTAAACTTCTTCAGATCAGTTTTATTGAATCCAAGTTTGTCAAAGCAATCAACGAATAGAATTTCAGCTGCACTTTTATTATCAACGAATACCCTATAGACTGTGGCATTTCCAATATTAGCGATAATGATCATTGGGTCATTATGAGGAAAATAGTTAGGAACCACATATTTTTCGCTAAATGTTATTGTCCCATCGCAGTGAAGTCTTTTATCAGTCGGTTCTTATGGCGGGGAGTACCGAGCCTTAGCTTTCCAAACATTATTATTCAGAGCTTATTTTGATCCATAGATCGAGAGAATTACTTTCTCTACCCCATTGTTCACCAAATCATCTTTATAAACTACCGCTGCTGTCATTTTCTTATTCTTGTTCTGCATATTCACCGTGCCTGGATTTTTTGCCAAGGTATTCCCCACTTTGTTGGCATCATTTTAATGGTGTCTTCCATCCTTCTTTTTGTATCGGTTTAACTAACCGTTTCACATATTCTCCTCTATTTGCCTTTTCAAGTCTCTAAAGCATTCAATGTTGTCTCATTGGTCCTTGTGAAAAGTGCATAGTAGTCTCTGGATTGTTTGTCTGGTGATGTTATCATGGGCATAGGTTCGCAAAACAACTCCATGTTCTTCTACCAAATTTACTTTCGTGACTTTTTCAATAGTGTTTCTAGAAATGATGTCATCTGCACCCCCCAAATCTTTTCCTTTAAAAGGGATATTCCCTTTTCCTTTTTTCACAAAGTCCCTCTGTGGATCTTTCATTATCCTTTGTTCGCCTCGCTCGTGCTCTATTTTGTTGTTGTTTGCTTCATCGGTCTGCATATGCCTTTCAATCATTTTTATGCAATTCTCTTAAGCTCTCAGGCATGTTTAGTAAGTTCTTTATAAAATTAAACTAATCACATACCTCCTATGAATGCGCCTAGTGACGATCAGTATGTTAGATTGCGCACTTACAAACTTTCATAAACGAACATATTGTGGTAGTCTGCCAGACTTTCCTTGCTTCACTAGCCTATATTGTTTAAGTATTCTATCATCTAGTTAAATGCCTGCTTCTTTTAGAAGCGTCCTAAAAACAAGTCTGATAACTATACCCAAGACCAAATACTACCACTTGGTAGGTCGTCATACCATGTAATTGTTGTCTCGGAAAAGAAAATAGGAAAAGCTTTGCATACTAGTTCAATTTTTGCATCAAGAAATAGAATATTGTTCCCATAGGAATGTAAGAATTCCTTGGGGTCCATTGTCCCATCAAAGATTTTCATATGCAATGGTTATTTGAAATCTTTTGGCATATTGAAATAAAGAAGATGCGGTACTAGTGGTTACTAGTCTGTATCGTCTTCTACCACTATATCCCTTAACTCCTCTTCGTAATCAATGTTTTCATGCATCTGACTCACTTTTTTTCTTTGGGGATTTTGGCTTAATAGTGGCTAGAAAATGGTTATACAGGTTCTCCCTATTCGCTTCCAAGAATGCTGCGAAAGCTTTCCTCTCATTTTCTTGATTTGCATTGGGATATTTGGCTTCCTCTTCATCTTCATCTGTGTCCTCTTTGTTGTGCTCACGTTCTTAGCCAGGGAGCATATTTTGGTTACGCGTAGCCGTTTGAATAGGTGTGTGATGATTTTGGATGCTCTTGCTTCTAGTGAAAACCGTGGTTACCCTGAAGAGAATAAAAGACTTAGAAAAACAAAAAAAATTCATCCCCACAGTCGTCGCCAATGATATACTATTCCTTGTCAGGAGAAGTGACTGGCGATCACTGTAGTGTAAGCATGGTCCTGCAAGAAAGACTCCATAAGTGATTGACGGGAAAGCACTCTGACGATCAAGCCAGTTCTTTCCTCTACAGAATTAGTATTTCTCAGTTAGTTGTGCTTACCTAAACCAGTGTTGATCCTCCTGAATTTATAGTAGATCGTGATTGTGGCTCTGCCTTGTTAGTATTTTAGATCATGAATCTCGGAATTACTTACGAGTGTCTTCCCCATTTCTGGATGTGGATCCGCATTATCCGGTTCTTGGCTAAGTCTTAGGTTGGGCCTAAAGGCCGGAAACTTTTAGTCTGCGGGTTAGGTATATACCATCTACCATTCTCGCGAATGGCATTCTCTAAGTTAATCTAAAGTGCTTACGAATGATCTACAAATAAGATCAAAAAAACAGAATTTAGATGCTCGTAAGGACATAGTATCCATTAGATCGATCTAAATAATCTACAAAACAAAGGATTTAGACAAGGAAACCAAAAATGTCTATCTAAACCTCTTGTAATGTAAACCTACTTAAACCTAGCAATCAACCATACAAAAGTTACTAAAATATGTGCTAAATGCATTAGGAAACACATGCTTCTAGCGTCTCATGATGCTGCATTTGATTTATGCATTTTATGGTCAAGATCTGTGACTGTAAAAATGCATTGTTTTAACCTAAATATACAAACTGTCAAACAAAATATCAGGTGACTTCAAATTTTTTAAAAACAATTGAAGCCAAATCCAGAATGCAATATTTAAACTATGCAATTTATGGTGAATATGTATCACTATAAACATGCGCTTTAACTTAAACATCCAAACTTTGAAAACAAATTTAGAATGCAATATATGTATTATACAATTTATGGTGAAGATCGATCACTACAAACATGCAATATTTAATCTAAATATCCAACTTGACACACAAAAAGTCAGGTAATTTTGAAATTTTAAGAGAAAGAACTAACATAAAATAAATTTTCGAAATGTGCATTTTATAGTGGCATGTATCACTATAAACTATCATTGTTTTTACCTAAAAATCCAACTTGTCATACCTAAAATCATACCGATTCTAAAATAAAATGATATTTTCTTGCATCCAAACCAACCCAATTCTAGAATAAATCCACAAACTATTACATAGCTATTCAAATCGGATATCATCGAGACCAAAAAGGTCGAAACTAAGCATGAATACAGCTGTTGTTTTCTTAAAATTGTTCACGAGGTTATTAATCACCTTCAACGTGGCGGGGTCATCAAGATGCTATGAATCAGTGTCCAGATTATCTTGAAGAGAAACTATTTGTGCTTTTGACAACCGTTCTAATAATTTGGAAGTAACCATTTCCATATCACTTCGAAACAAAGAAAATGCATCACTAGCCGCCTACAAACGACAACACATTTTACAACAGATCCACTCAAACATCAGATAAGAAAAACAGTAATACACCATACTCTTAATTAGTTTAAGACTTGCAATCTCTTCATCTGTTAAAATTCCTATAGGAATATCAAATTTCAAAACTCGACTACCTACAATACCTTTAGCTGACCCACTCGAACGACCAACAAATTTTGTACATTTCAACACACATGCTTGCAGTCTACCACGGTCAACAAGGAGAACTTCAAATCAAAGTTTTGACGTCAATACTGGTAGAATTTGGCCTCAAACAAAGAAGATTTAATGTAATTTCTAAATATCTTATGATCTGTAGTTTCTTTTGCGGTTCTTCTTCTCTGATATGCAATTTCTAAATATCCTCTAAAAATATAAGTATGAAACGCTATAACTTTAGGTTGAAATATAGACATTAAATCATAAAACAATTAAATTAATGAAATTTGGGCAGATAGAAGGTTCGGGGAAAAGGAAAGAAAGTTGAGGTTTTATATTAAATAGGCTCGTGAGTTTACCCAAATAACTTATAACCTGAATTGGACCTGGATTTTAACTGCTTTGGACCAGGAAAAATTTTGGCACTTTGTCTTAAAATTGAACTTGAATCCTTGATATTTTCATAAATTGCACTTGAATCCTTAAATAGGCTCAGATTTGTTTAGTTTTCGATTTTTATTATTAGTTGTATAGTTTGTTTTAAATTGTACGAATGAATGTACCATGATGTATTATAACTTAATGTATAAGTATATACGATTTATATTTGAGTCGATGGGTTTTCCATAAGTTAGGAAAAAATAAAGGTTTAAACTATAAATTTTTAAAAAAATCAAGATAAAATTTTTGAGTTGCATTAATCGAGTCATAAACTTATAACTACTGCATGTTGCATAATAAATTTTTAATGTTGCAACTAAAACCTTTTGCCTTTCTATAATTTTATTTCAATTCCGTCTTTCCATATGGAAAGACGATCTTTCCCAAAACTTTGCTTTTATGTTTACATATTATTTTAACGCTTTAAAATTCATTATATTTTTAACTAATAATTATTTTTTTAAATGTTAGGAATATACATTATGTTAATAAATATTAGAGTTAAGTGCTAAAATAACCCTGATTTTAGGCTGAAAATGCCAATATAAACCTTCAATCTCAGAAAGTGTCAAAATAATCTTTGACTCCGCTGACTTTTTAGTCAACATTTGGTGGTCGAATTTTGTGAAAAAAATGATTTTACCCATATCAAAAAAAATGTAAAATAACGTATATGCCCTCCTTTTTGTTCCTTTCTTCCACTTCGATTCTCCGCAAATCTACGTTCTTCCTACCTAAATCCAAAACCTTAACAAGAAATACCTTTCAATCAGAGAATCACATTTCAATTATAACAAAAAATACCTTTAATCGGAGAGGGATGGAGGAGAGGCAATGGGGAGAGGGAGGGAGGAGCAGCGACAGGCTTGGTTTTTGGCGGGGGAGCGTTGGTTGTGAGAGGGAGGGAGGGAACAACAGCAACGAAGAGGGGGGAGGAGCAGCGGTGTGTGCTTGGTTTTTCATCAAGGTGCGTTGGCGGGGAGAGGGAGGGAGGAGCAACGACATGGGCTTGGTTTTCTAGCGGAGAATCATTGGAAGGGAGAGGGAGGGAGGAGTAGCGGTGTGGGCTTGGTTTTCCAACAGAGGAGGTTGGCGGGGAGAACGAGAGAAGGAGCATCAAACAAATACTTTCCTTTGAATGACCTAACATCTTCAAAACAAGGTGCCCTGGATTATGCACATACAAATAAGCATCTTCGTAGCGAACAATCTAATGACTTCTTATTTGAAAGAAACAATCTGATGACTTAGGTTCACTATTTTGGGAAAGAGAAACGAAAGAAGTTAAGAGCTGTTTTCAATTTTGATGCGTGGCAGATATTTAGCATGCCATATGGCGGTGTTGTTTAGTTTATCTATGAGTACTGACGGTCTGACTTGAGCTTGGTTTTTCTGGCGGTGGAGCAGTGGCTGTGAAGAAGAAGATAAGGGTATTTTAGGTATTAATTTGGGAAAAGTGTAAAAATGACCCTATAAGATTGAGAAATTGCAGTAATGACGTTGTAAAATCTGAAAGTGTAGGAATGACCCTATAAGATTGTTAAAATGTGTAGTTTTACCCAATTTACACTATTCAGGCATTGATCGATGCAATTAAGACATTAACCCAAAGTGAAAAGATAAAAATACCCCCTAAACTTACAACTAAATATCTAATGACCATTATACCCACTAAGCCTCTTCTTCTCCAACTTCACACCCTAAACCTGAGTTGCCGCCTCCGAGCGGCGACCTCCGCCTCCGTCTCGCTTCCTTGCTTCTCTTCCACTACTCCGCTACTCCATTGTCGGACCTCCGCCACTATGCCGCCTGACCTCCGCCCTCTATCAACGGACCTCTGGCTACCAACTGGTGCTGATCCGCCTCCACCTGCTCCCACCACCACCACCTCCGCCGCCCGGAACCACCAGCTCTACTGCCCGGAACCCCTGGTCACTACCTCTTCCCGCAACCACTTGTTCCCCCGTTCAACCTCAGCCCGCCCCCCTTACCACCGCTCCACCGTCCGGAAACCAACCCCGCCGCCCGGAAACCCTAGCCACTACCTCCCACCACCACCTGTACCCCCCCTCAACCACAACCCCCCCGCACCCCCCCACC
>JAULKJ010288949.1:0-12448 GCA_032355405.1 Rubia balearica | reverse complement strand
TTCAATTGGAATTGCATTAAATTTTCATTCCCTATAATAGTTTTCTCTTTCTACAAATATAGGGAAGCAAATCTTCTTTCTCATCAAAATCCCTATTTTAGGGAATGATATAGGGAAGTTGTTGGAGCTCAAAAACCACGTGGAATCCCTATAATCAGTGAAAGTTCCTTTTATATAAAGATGTTGGACTTGCTCTGGTAGAGTTAGAAAGGTGATCCAGTTGATTAAGTGGTATCCACTAAATAGGGGAGTCAAGATTAATTGTGATGCTTGAATCAAAAACAAGGATAGGATGTGTAGTTAGAAAATGTGATGATAAATTGTACCATAGTGTTTCAGACATGAAGGAAAATCATATTTCTCTTTTTCTTCATGCTGAAATATTTGTTAGTTATACAAGTCTGACTTGGGCGATTTAATACAATCACAACCATGTAGTATTGGAATCAGATTCAGAAAGGGCTACAACTTTAATTAAATTTAAGGATAAGACACCATAGAGACCGATACAACTTTTGAGAAAGATTGCTGATCTAGAGCAGCAAGGATCTTTTATTTACAATCATAATTACAGGGAAGTGAACCAGCCTGCGGATACTCAATGGTGGCGAAATGGGTAAGGCATTTGATCGCATAGAATGGGATTCCGTATGCTGCACTTTGACGACAATAGGCTTCCCGAAGAGCTTTGTCCAACTTATTCAACAATGCTTAACAACGGTAGCCTTTTCCTTTATTCTGAACGGTGGCGAAATGGGGTTGCTGCATCCGAAAAGAGGGCTTCGGCAAGGAGATCCTCTCTCTCCTTATCTCTTCATCATATGTTCAGAAGTCTTCTCAGGTCTTCTTATAGATATGATGTGTTCGGGGAAGATTAAAGGGATAGGTGCATCTAGGTTTGGGCCGAAGATCTCGTATTTATTCTTCAGGTAACACATTACTTTTTGGTGAAGCAACGGAGCAGGAAGCTGAGCATATCCAATAGGCTATCACCCTGTTTGAGAGCATCTCGGGACAGAGAATTGATTCAGAGAAATCAAGCATTCTCTTCAGTCCGAAAACAGACGCACAAAGGCGAGCCAAAAGTATGAAATATTTTAAAAATATCGGAGGTTACGACACATGGCACTTACTGGGGTTCCCCTCAGAGATAGAACGGAACAAGCCCGATATTTTTCAGAATTTGAAGGGTAGGATCAGACAGAGGATTGACAAAGGAATAAGAGGAATTTTTCTAAGGTGGGGGAAAACAATACTAATAAAGTCATTTATGCAGGCCATCCCAATCTATGCAATGAGCTGCTTTAGTGTCCCAGACACCGTCTTACACGACATCAGAGGCATGATAAGTATGTTTAGGTGGGGTGGCACCACAACAGGTAAGCGAAAAATCCACTGGCTCTCTTGGGAGAAGTTGACGCGAGCGAAGAGGTTTCAGAAATCTATAGGCGGCTAACCTAGCACTCTTGGGGAAGCAAGCGTGGATATTTCTTATATACCAAGACGCCCTCGTAACTGGAGTGTTTAGGGACAAGTATTTTCCAAACTCCTAACATATTTGGAGTTGTATGTGAGTAGCAACCCTCTTGGTCTTGGAGGAGTATAATGAAAGGAATTGACGTACTCAGGATTGGTTACGACAATCATGTTGGTAGGGAATAGCTCTAATACTACTTTGTTGGGAGGAAACTTTAAATGGTTGAAGAAGGGTTTGGAAAGTTTGGGTGAACTTGGAGGAAGAGACTATTTCTAAAAGGAGAAGGTTTCTATTATTTTTGGCTTGATTGAAACTCTACTACATCATCCCTATTTATACTAGTGGCATCCCATAACCAATGGCTATGATCTTGCCATACCAACTCTAATCTAATGGCTATAATTAGCTCTCTAGAATTTTCTCTACAATTCCATCACAATCTACATATTCTAGAGATGTTCTAGAACCTACTCTAGAATCTTCCAAACTTCTTAAGACTTCTTTTGACTTCTTCTAGATAATGGGCCACTAAGAATGTTATTTGGGCTAAACCCAAAATCAAGTTTAATTTTCAACAAGATCATCTACCTTTGATAGTCATATGTGGGCAACATCAAGTACTTTAAAATGGCTGGAATTAAAAAGAATAAACCATTCAAGTACTTTAATATGTGGGCAACATCAAGTTTGTTCAAGAAAATTGTGGCTGGTGTATAGAAGACAAAGGTGGTAAGAAATTTGAAAGATTTAGCAGTTTTGCTTATTAGGTTGGAGAAACCTTTGAGAAAACTGAAGCTACGAGAATTGGGAAGCATTGGAGAAAGAGTTGAGAGAGGAAATGAAAAGTCGTTGAAGGCTCAAGAACACTTGAATAAAGATCCGGGGTCAAAAAGTATATAGGAAGAAGAATACAAGGCAAGGAAGGAAGCAGCAACTTTAAGGAAAGCAGAGTTCAATTTTTTGAAGCAAAAAACAAAGTCTGATTGGTTAAATGATGATGACAGGACAAACAAATTATTTATTGCATCACTGAAGAAAATACAATATCAGAATCACATTTTAGAAACAAAGAATGGGGACCAATTTATTACAGATCAAACAAAGGTGGAGAAAATTTCATCAGGCATTTCAGGAAGCAATTGAGATTAGAAAAGAAAACAATGAGTATAGGTCAGATCCAGAAGAAGTATCTTATGGAGCTATTTTGAGCATGGAAAGGATTGTAGATTTGATAAAGCCATTAATTTATGAAGAGATATGGAAAGCAATGAAAGGTATACATTCTTTTAAAAGTCCGGGATTAGATGGTTTTTCAAGTAAATTTTTTAAGGCCTGTTGGGACTAGGGAAATGTAATAGCAGCACTTAAAGGATTTTTCAGGGGCGAAAAAATTCCTTGGAAATTTAAAAATGCAGTGCTAACACTAATACCTAAAGTGTCTCAGCCACAAACACCTATAGATTACAAGCCAATAGCCTGTTGTTCTATGATTTACAAAACAGCCACAAAAGTAATCTGTGGCAAACTGAAGAATGTGCTTCCTGAAATTATAAGCAGTAACCAATGTGCTTTTGTAAAAGGCTGGTTTATTGTTCACAATATAGTGCTAACTCAGGAGTTGTTACCAGTGTAGAAGATGAAGCCAAGTTGTGTAGCTCAGGTGGATATAAGTAAGGCTTTTGATAGCCTCAATTGGGAGTTCATTCTCAAATGGCTGGAGGAGCTAAAATTCCCTATGCAGGTTATAGGATGACTCAAAGAAAGTGAATGGAGTTTGAAATATGCATAAATATGAATGGCCAACTAACATAGAACTTTAAAGCAAGAAAAGGGGTGAAGCAAGGAGATCCCATGTCCCACTCCTTTTTGTCATGGGCATGGAGTATTTATCAAGAATGTTGAATAGAGAGTACAAGCAAAGGAAAGTTGAGTTTCACCAGAAATGCAAAAAAAAAAACTAATGTGCACTCTCTCTTATTTGTAGATGATCTCCTCCTGTTTAGTGTAGCTAACAGGAAATAAGGAGAAAATCAAGAAAATTCTGACTGTTTTCATGCAGGTTATAGGATTATCCAAAAATGAGGGAAATAAAAAATATATTTCTCAAAAATGGATGAACAGTTGAAGAAGAGTCTAGCTTTGTCTCTGAATATTATGCAGGGAAATTACCAATGAATTACTAGGTCCACCTATCTGCTCAGTAAAATGGAGCAGAACGGATTGTGAGATGGTGGTGGATAAAATCAAGGAGAGGATTCGGAGTTGTTCAGCAAAAAACCTATCTTATGCAGGTAAAATGCAACTCATTAATGGGGTGCTTCTGAGTATGATAGGTTATTGGTCATGTGTGATGAAACTGCCAGAAGAAATATACAAAAGAGTGTGGGGTGGAGAGGAGAGGGCAAAGAGGTTTCAAAGTTGTTGCCTGGCACAATCTATGCAGGGGGAGGAAAAAAGGATGACTGGGGCTAAGAGATTCCTCTGTGTGGAATAGAACTTCTTTGTGCAAGCATATTTGGGACCTGGCTCAAAAAAGGATATTTTTTGGGGAAAATAGGTTCAGGAGTACTATTTAAAAGGGGAAAGTGTTCGAACTTGTAAGCACTCTATCACACAAAACTGGCCTAGGAGAGAACTGATGAAGATGAGGGATGGCTATTTTTCTAAACTGAGCTCATGCCTGAACAACAAAGGGAAAATGAAGATTTCTGCTGTATATGAGATGATGATGATGATGATGATGGGAGCTGATGCAGTAAAATATAAAATCTAGGTTAGTGTGGAACAAATTGATATTGCCCAAAGAGAGAGTCCTTCTGGGAAAATTGGAGTTTCTGCTGTATATGAGATGATGATGGGAGGTGATGAAGTAAAACATATGTCCAGGTTAGTGTGGAACAAATTGATACTGCCTAAAGAGAGATTTTTTTTGTGGATGTTAATCAATGGGAAGTTGCTTACAACTGATATGTTACAGGATTTTAACATTATATCAGGAAGTCATGTTTGTGTATTATGCCTAGAAACACAAGAAACAACCGACAGTTGTTCTGTGACAATGTATACTAGAAAGAGATGTTGAAACTAGTGCAGGTCTCTCATTTTCGCTCAATGAGAGAGTTAAAAATGAAGGTTTGGCTGCTAGTGAAAGTTGGAGTAGCAATTGGGAAACTAATTTCTAACTTTTATGGAATTTGGCAGGAGAGGAATATGAGTAGCTTTGGGGACAAAAACTGAAGGAAAGAGTACTCACTTTTCAGGTGGAAACTGAAATCAAATGGAGGCAAAGAGGAAGCAGTTCAGCTCAAGGGAATGAGGAATAAACAGGAAGAAATTAGAAAAAAATTGATGTAAAAGAAGGTTATAAAAAGAGTTTTTAATGCATTGGGAGAGAAGATCAAAATTTTGTATTTGTTTTGGGCTAACTTCTAATACAAAAAACCGTTCATCAAAAAAACCTGGGTTAAGGATTGTCGGTGTCTCCTTGGTATGCATGAGGAGAGGCAGCTCTGACATGGGGCTATGGCCTCTCTTGGGGACTATACAAACTCAAAAACAAAGAGTTGGTCCCCACAGATGTCACCATTGATATATGTTAATGCCGATTCTTGATCTCCTATTGGACAGACCATCTGTCAGAAAATTCACTCTTTAGAAAATTAAATTCGAACCATAAATTGGAAACCAAATGAAGATATTAAAACATCAAATACAAAATATTAGGAAAAATAAAGAGTTTGTCTCGTGAAAGGCGGTTTTTTCATAAGCCATGGAAAGACCAGGGTTTAAAGCGCAAATAAGAAGAAATGAAGATAAAAATTTTGGGTTGCATGAATCGGGTTATAAACTTTATATTAAATTTTTAATATTGCAACTAACACCTTTTACCTTTTATTAATCTAATTAAATCTCGTCTTTCCATAAGCCTATAGAAAGACGGTCTTTCCAAAAAAATTGCCAAAAATAAAATGCACATCAAATTAAAGTAGAAAAACATAAAATAAAAATACTAAAAGTACACATCAATCAAAGTTAAATATTGAATTAAACTAATATATTAAACTTCAAATAAAAGACTATACATGTAACATAAAAGTAGTAAATATCAAATCAAAATGCTAGAACTATACCTCAAATTATAATGTTTATACATCAAACAAAAATAAACATCAAATAAAAAATAAAATCTACAAATAAAATGTTAATAATCACACATTAAGTAAAAATACTAAAATACACGTTAAAATTAAAATTGTTAAACATCAAATAAAAATATTATAGTCTATTCAAATATAAATTATCAAATATCAAATAAAAATACTAAAAACACATAAAATTATAGTTTTTAAACATCAGATAAAAGCATTAAAATGTACACATCCAATATAAATAACCAAGCATTAAAATATATATATTATTATAAATAAAATACACATCAAATTATAATATTTATATATTAATAAAAGATAAAAACTAAATCATATAAGGGTAATCAAACATCACGCGTGACTTTTAAAACATCAAAGTGTACATCAAAATGTCGCACTGCTATCGGAAAAAATAAATTTAAACATCAATATTAAAAAGTTTCATTTGGCCAGGGATTATTATGCAATTATAAGAAGTTTCATTTGGGAAGGGGTTTTTAAAAAAAATATGCTGAAAAATTTAGGGACCTACTGTGTAATTATCAAACTGCTATAAATCACAAAATTTTCATATTTTTCATTTTTCTTTTCTCCTCCTCCCACCGGAAACCGCCTCCAGCAGACAGTAACTTCCGGATTCCGCTAGATTTCATCGGATTTCCACCGAATTTCCATCGCTTCGCTGGAATCTCACTGGTTTTTCGCCGATCAGCTTTGTCCACAGGTTTCCCCTCGATTTCAACTGGATTTTAGCAGTTTCCGCTTCCGTTTTCAGTCACAAAACCACCAGTTTCCTTTGGCATTTCTTCTTCTCCAGCGAGTTCATCAAATGCTCCGCCGTGTCATGCCCTATCTTGTCGGCACGCTGATTCGCAGTAATTAACTGGAGAATCAGAGCCGTTTTCCGTCGGCGACGAGCATTAACGATGTCTTTCATCGGCGACGAGTAGTAGATGGAGAATTCAACGAAGGCGAGGCGCATCGAATCTGATGGAGAATTCTACGGAGGTAAGGCGCATCGAATCCGACGGAGAATTCGACAGAGGTGAGGCAAGGCAGTTTCAGGAGTCAAATATGATGGCCAATCGAACGGCCTGGATTTGGAGATAGCGAAACCACGGAGAGACTGCTAGGCCTTATTGATGAAGGCAAGGATATGGATTAGGAAGGTGAAGATGAGTCGCGCTTGGCTTTACGTGCGGCTTTGAGTCGGCACCTGACGGCGGATGGCAACGAATGAGCTTCTCAGGTGAGGTTTAATATTGTTTTTACCTTTTCAAAGTATTTATGAGGTTTAATATTTACTTGAATGAGCCTATTGTAAGAAAATATTTATTGGTCTAGTGGTTAGAGCTCTTACTGATGAGGTTAGAGGTCAGGAGTTCGAATATCACTAAGAATTTTATTTTGAAGAATTTATGTTTTTGATGTAGTTGATGAGGTTTAATACTATTTGACTGAGTGTTTATTTAATGATGAATTTTTGGTGTAGTGGTTATTGCTTTAGTCTTTGAGGTTAAAGACCCAGCTTCAACTCTCACCAGATCCATTTTTTGAATAGTTTTTATTTTTGAGGCACTGTAGCTTTCTGTTGAGGTTTGTAGCATTTTTTTCTCTTATGTTAATGTTTTTCACTATACGGATGAGGTTTAATTGATATGAGTTGATGTTTTGTAGTTTTTTTTGGTGATGTGGATTGATTTTATAGTTTTTTTATAAAAAAAATCTCATGTTGATGGTTTTCATTTTTCGGATAAGATGTACTGTAGTTTTTTAGGTGCTGTAGCTTTTTGTTGATGCTTGTAACATTTTTTCTCTTATGTTGATGTTTTTCATTATTCGTGTGAGGTTTAATTGATAGGAGTTGATGTTTTGTAGTTTTTTGGGTGATATGGATTGTGAACAACTGGTTTTACAATTTTAGTTTAAGCAGCAATCCTATGTTACAACATAGCCTAACTTAATCAAGTATGTAAAGTAAATAATGCAGGAGACACACAACTTGGTTACGCAGTTCGGTAAAATCCACCTACGTCTGCTGGGCTTGGCCTAGTTCAGAATAAATCCACTAATCAGAAATATAGCACAAAGTACACCATATAACTATACTTATCTTCTAATTACAACATGTGGATTTTGCATGCTCCCCTTACTTCCGATCCGCCTTGATCAGACTTCTTCTGACCTCGAAACTCGTCGACGCTCGATCTCTTCCTCCATAGGAATTAAGGCATACGTTCTGAACTTTGAACAACAGGTCGTGTATGTTGGAACATATAAATTCTAGCTCTTGCAAAGTTTCTCGGCAGAAAGTAAATCTGAAGTGCAGATTTTTCTCAATTAAATTTGTATGTTTGCAACCGTTAATGTCCTCTATTTATAGTCCATATGCAGATTGACATTGCTCCATAATTTTCTCCATAATATTCTTATTCCTTATCTGTTTCTGAAGCATATCCAAATCCCATAAATAAAGGATTTTTCTTATCTCAAATATCCCATAATATTCCATAAATCCAATTCCATAACTATAAAGATTTTCCATAAAATCATTATGTTTCCATACGGCTGAATTACCATATTGCTTAAACTCCAAATTTCCATAAATCAATATTGCCGCAATATTCTATTCACCAAAGCTGATCTTCCGTATTATGTTCCAACATAGAAGGTTTTTCTTCTTTAACACTAGTTCACGAATGCTAACACATTAATTCATGAGATGTACATGACTTTAAAATCTCCCCCTTTGGCATTTTGTGGACCCAACCATTTTGGAATAATAGAACCAAATGAAAAACTTCCGTGTATATAGTCATCAGAATTCCAGAAATCCCTCTATGTTGGAATATACATAAATAACCAATTATGAATTTAATATCCTCAAAACGATCCAAAATATTCCAAATCTCCCCATTTGAGGCCATTAAACATGCCAAAATTAAAGAAACATCAAAATCAAGAATCGCTCCCTCTGAACCTAATATTGACTATGTTGGAACATAGTTTGTCTGGAAAAAAAATCGTTCATGAGCTAAGCTTCCAACTGAGCCCTTTATTCTTCAAGTTTGGTATTCTCTGCTTCCAAGGCAGCAAGCTGAATAGCAATAGCACCCAGTCTAGCATTCAACACTTCCAACATAGCTTTCTTGCCTTCTTGAGCAGAACCAGAATCACCAGATTTTGGCTTCCATGGTAAGTGTTTCACTTGCCTCATACCAAAGATTTTCTTGTTTGGCTTCAATGGCTCAATCTCCACGATCTCGTCTTTTGCCTTTGCTTTTACCCGTTCACCTCTAACCAATGTTGATATGATGCACAGATACACCAAGGCATGCTTAGCCTTTAGAGAGATGGATTGACGCACAATGGCTTGCTGAATGAGTAGGCCAAGGTTTACTGGCCTCTGTGTTCCAACACAATAGAGTAACCTAGTCATTTCACGAGTAAGAGCTGTGGTGTTTAAGGATAGCATCCAGCAATTTACCGCCACCTGATATAGCTCAAAGAACCTGGAAGTCAAGCGCGAAGCTTGAGAGTATCCAGTCGCAACCCATTCAGTCTTTACTCCACCTGAAATTTCATTCAGAATTTGGTCATCCTAAGCCCCATTTCTTTATAAAAAAATTCCCTCAAATTCTGGCGTCTTCAGCCCTAGTAGCCTGTTAATCTTTTCAGCCAAAACATTCACTATCTTTTCTCGTACATACACCCCATCACACCAAGGTGAATCTTCCTCAAGATTTCCAGCCATCAAGTTTGAATATACTTCACAAACAAGTTGTTTGTTGTAATCCAGAAATCCAGTAGCAGCCTCTTTCATTCCAATCATCTCAAGAAAATTTAAACATCCATTGGATTTATAGGCTACCAAATATACAGACTGTTCAGCAATTACCTTCCTCTGAGAGAATATTTCACCTATATCTTCACAGTTTGCATCATAGTAAATTTCTATAAAAAATTGACTTACTGGAGGTGGTGGTAGTATAATCCTCTTCTTCTTTTTGGGAGAAGGTTAAGCCATGTTACCCTTCTTGATCGACTGTGATGACTCAGCCTCAGTGTTCTTCCTCATGGCCTTCCTGTTATGAATGAACTTGTCCAGAACCTCATCACTAGAATATGCAAGAACAGGTTCATGCTCGGCTTACTGCTTCTCAACACAATGTGTTCCAACATTCTGTCCCTGTGTTGGAACATGTTGTGCTTCTTCCTCTGTTTCAGTAGTTTCCGGTATGGGGTCTTCTCCCCCTGTCATCAACTCCTCAGAATCTTCAAAATATGTTTCGTCATACATTGGAAAATCACGATCCCTCAGACTTTCCTCAGTTCACTTTTTGTTGGTATGTTGGAACATACCCATCCTCTGCTTCATTATTACTCTCTAACAAAAATATCACTGGAGGTTTTACAGTCCTAAGCTTCTCAATCCTTCTTGCATTCACGACATCAAATTTAACTACTCTCAACTGATCCGTAGACTTCACAACTTCTAAGCCTACAGTCTCTTCATCATAAATCTCTTCTATTTTCTCTAAGCTCCTTTTCAGAATGTAACAATAGACATGGAACATATATTTTCCCCTATATTCCTTGTACTCCACCCTTAGCAATTTAACATCAAAACTCTCATTATAATACAACTCTCATATGTCTTTAGAGAGCACCTCATCTATTTTAATATCCAAAAATTCTACCTTAAGGTTTTCTAGATTCCTTAAGTCAACAACAACTCGGTTTGCTTGAATCCACTTAGCAAACTCCTCCAAAGAATTAAAAATCTTTTCCTACCAGATTACTTGAGTGGTTTCAGTAATGGTTACCTTTTGATATTGGGGCTTCTTATTGTTGGGAGCTTTCTTCTCAGGTTGGACGGATGTTGATGCTTCCTCCTTGCTTGGTGATTTCTTCTCGGGTTCACCAAAAGTGAGGAGAATCGGCTTCTTATTTTCGGCCATTGTAGGAACATCTAGGCAAGAGGTTTTGGTTCGACAAGAGAGTTCTTGGAGCACGCAAATTCAGCAACAAAATAACTTCCAAGATTTTGAAAATATGGTAGAGAAGAAGATGGTGTAATGCCAAAAAAGAGGGAATGTGGAGAGATTATATAATTTGAACCAAAAATAACTTCTTCCCTTTTTCACCTCTCTAAGCGTGTCCAACATATTACCTTACCAAGGCAATAATTACCTTTTCCTTTCTTATCAAATCATGTCACATTTTTAACTTCCAACATACTATCCAACCACTTTCTTCTTTATTCGCCATTTTTTAATTTTTCTTTCTATTTTTTTGTTTTTCTGGTTTTCCGTAACAAAAAAATGCATGTTGTACAGTGGAGTTTCAGGCGCACCTCACATTCGACACACACCAATGTGTTGTCTAAAAAATTCAAAAGTTGAAGCATCCTACGGTTTAGTAAATATATCTTCATATTGCTCACATGTTGAAACATAGGCTACAATGACCTCATTCCTTTCAACCAAATTTCTAATAAAATGATGTCTAATGTCAACATGCTTTGTTCTAGAGTGTTGAACCAGATTTTTAGAGATGTCAATTGCACTGTTATTGTCACACATAATCTTTAGAGGACCTTGTTGAATTCCATAGTCATTCATCATTTGTTTCATCCATAGTAATTGTGCACAAAAACTTCCGGCAGCAAGATACTCAGCTTCACCAGATGATAAAGGGATTGAATTTTTCTTCTTACTATACCAAGAGACCAAATTAGTACCAATAAAGAAACAACCACCAGTAGTACTTTTACGATCATCTGCATTACCACCCCAATCAGAATCACTACAGATAATAAGACATGAATCTTGATTCTTAGAATACTAGATGCCATAATCAGAAGTCGCACTAACATATCGAATAACTCTTTTTATCCCAGTAAAATAAGATTCCTTCGAATCAGTCTGAAATCTTGCACAAACGCCTATGTTGAAACAGATAACCGGTGGGCTAGCATTAAGATACAACAGACTCCCAATCATACTTCTGTATAATTTCTGATCGACTGAAACACCTTTCTTATCCTTCACCAATTTTTCTGTGGTTTCCATCGGAGTTCGAATAGATCGAGCACTACTAAGTCCGAACATATTCACCGAATTCAAGGCATACTTACTTTGATTTATGAATAACTCATTCTTTTCTTGCTTACCTGAAGCCATAGAAAATAAGTGAGTTCTTCAACCATACTCATCTCAAACTCTGCCTGCATTAGTGACACAAAATATTGCACCATAGATGATGAAGTAGAGCCAAACATAATATCATCCACGTAAATTTAAGCAATAAAAAACTTTTTGGATTTGGTGAGCACAAAAAATGTACGATCCCCCCCGATGATAACCTTTCTTAAGTAGAAAGTTAGTCAATCGTTCATGATAATGGTGCAAAATGGCAAGAAACCAAACACAAAGACGACACCCACAGTTTGAAGTGTAGAGGGAGTTGAACAAAAAAGAAGATGTCATATCAATCCAATTCCTTCATCAGTTGTACTGTCCACGAGCTGCGACATGATTGTTGTTTCTAGCTCAGATGAGGAGGCTGACCAGGATTCCCACAGATCTCAGAATAACAGAAGTGTGAATCACCATGACGGTAAAGAAATAAAAAAAATTCATTGTCTCCAAATAATAAGATCATCAAGTGAATGGATGCAATGCAATACACAAGTTTCTTTTGGATGCAAAAAATAAAGAGAAATCAGAAAGGAAAGCTAGAGAAAAGAAGGACAAAAGGAGCCAAACTTAGGTTAAGGGTGGACATAATACGAGCTGGGAACAAGACAGATTATCAACAT
>JAULKJ010288941.1:0-12449 GCA_032355405.1 Rubia balearica | reverse complement strand
TCTAGTCATCATGCTTATCTAGAATCAATCACTTAGCCTAATCAAATCTAATCAGAAACTTGATTTACTCTAATACTCCATTAATCTTGATAATTATAATGAAAAAAAAAATCTATTCCATTAACACCAAAAGGGGGGAAATGGAAATTTGTGCATGGGTCGTGTGAACATTGGGTAGGATACGTATTAATTGATTAATTTGATATATCTCCTTTTATCAAAAAACAATAAAATTATATCGCCTTTTTCAAATTGTAAGGTGTAAAATCCAATGTCCGGAACAAATAAAAATATATACAAATTATTTCAAAGTCATTTCAGATTCATGTGCATAGTTAGTGGAATATTAGTTCACGATATTATGATTTCAAAATTTAGACAAATGGAAAACAAATATTAGTTCAGTGAAATCAATATGAAACATTGTTTTCAATAAAAAAAGAAGAAGGTATTCCCTAGCATATGCTCTCGTGCATACAGAGAAAAGCCGCTCTCATTGCACATTTCCAAAAACTCAACCCTGGTGTAAGACAAGAGATGCAGGTCAATACTCTTTCACGTGACTGATGGTCCTAATGCTATCGATCAGGTTCCATTTCATCCTAACGTTCGACAAAAAAAGATTAAAATCAAGGAAAATAACTAAGAAAACACATCTATGCGGATTCCATGGCAAATTCAAATTTCAGTTAACCAAACTCAAAATCACGAAGAATTACAAAATCCAGGAAATCAAGGACGGATCGAGACGTAAGGAGCCTCTGTAACAGATAACTCCTCAGCCAGATCCCGTTTAAGCTCCTCCAGTTCATCCGTGAGCTCCGACAGCTCACTCAGCTCATCTCAGCGCCCCTCTCCTTCTCCGAATCCAGCTCCCTCTCAATCTGAGCCTGCTCCCGTCCGTCTCATTCTCAGATGGGGAGATGTCCTCTAATGAGGATTCCATGTCATCAATTAATAAACCTACTCGATATTAATCTATTACTATTCTATTTTTACTTACATGCATTCTAATTTGCACAAAACAAGCACCCATGTTGCCCTCAATCATCTTTTTATCACCTTATCTTCTACCTTCAAAATCCATCCATATTAGAATGCGGGTTTCCCTAGGAAATTTTATCAAGAAACATCAATTTTAATAGTTGCCATCATCCAAAATTACAAGGAAATTTTATATGCACGCTCAAGGTGCAAAATATGGCCTTAATATATTTTGTTATGGTGCGTGATTGGTCGAATTTACCATGTGTTTCAGGTGTTAATTGAGCTCGAATATTAATTAAATCCTTTTTTTCTTTGCTTCTTATTGCAGTTTAGAGCTTTAGAAGTTGTCAAGTTAATGTTGTTTTTGGTCGGTACGCCATACACACTGGCATTCTGGAGACCTGTAAAAAAGTGGTAATTGTAACCTTGGTTTTTGGGGCTCCAACACATTTCTAATAACGTAACCTTGGTCACCTAATTTATTTTCAAATAAATGCATTTAACCCATTTCCATCCCCTGTCTCAAAACAAGCGTCTGTATTTCTGTTGGATTTAACATGAAACAGTTTTTCTTTGAGTTCTTGTCAACCCAGTACTTCTACATCATGTTAAATGTGTTTGATGAGAATGAAAATGTATTGTAGACAGAGCTCTGGAGATATGTTTACTTACCCTGTTATGCTGATTCAAGAATTTTTCACGGTGTAACTGATCGTTCAACTTCTTAGTTGATGCTGCATCAACCAGTGGATGATCAGCTTCTTTTTGAAATCTTTGTAGTTGTGAGGAAGCATAACTATAGGGACAATCATCGGTTCGGGCCTCCGCTTCACTTGATGCTCAGTTTTCCCAGCCTTGTCGTTCACCTGCAGCCGTTTCAGCCTTTAAAATTGTAAGATGTAAAATCTAATGTCCGGTTCAATTAAAATATAAACAACTTATTTTGAAGTTATTTCGTATTAATGTGCATAGTTTGTGCAATATTAGTTCACACCATTATGATTTAAAAATTTATACAAATAGATAACAAATATTAGGTCATTGAAATCAGTATGAAACATTCTGTTTTGCAAAAAAAAACTCCCTAGCATATGCTCGTGTTCATACTGGGAGAAGAAGCTCCCATTGCACATTTCCAGAACTCAAGCTTGATGAATGAAGATAAGAGAGGCATGCCAATACTCTTTCACATGATTGATGCTCATATTATTGTTGATTAGGTGCCATTTCATGCAAATATTCGACCCAAAATAGAGGAAAATCAAGGAAAATAACCAAGAAAACACTATTATGTGGATTCCATGGAAAATTCAAATTTCTGATTACCAAACACAAAATCACAAAGAATAACAAAATCTAGGAAATCTAAGATGGATTGAGACGTAAGAGAGTCTCCGCAACAGATAACTCCTCAACCACATCCAGTTTAAGCTCCTCCAGTTTATCCCAGAGCTCCGATACCTCACTTGGCTCATCTCAGCTCCCCTCTCCTTCTCCCCCTCCAGCTTCCTCTCAATCTATGCCAGCTCCCGACCGTCGCTTTCTCAAATGGGGAGATGTCCTCAAATGTCGATTCCATGTCATCAATTTGTAAATATACTCCAATATATTACTATTTTATCTTTACTTATATGTAATCTAATTTGCACAAAACATGCACCCATGTTGCACTCATTCATCTTTTTGTCTTCTTATCTTCTACCTTAAAACTCCATCCATATTAGAATGCAGGTTTCCCCAAGATATTTTATCAAGAAACATCAAGTTTAATATTTTCCATCACCAAAAATTACAAGGAAACTTTTATATGCACGCACAAGATACAATACATGGCCTTAATATATTTTGTTTTAGAGCGTGATTGGGTTGAATTTACCACATTTTTTGGGCTTTAATTGAGTTCAAATATTAATTAAATTCCTCAATTTTTTTTTGTTTTCATTGCATCTTATTACGTTTTAGAGTTTTTGAAGCTGTCAAGTTAATGCAATTTGCAGTCGGTATGCCATACGGACTGGCATCCTAGAGGCATGTAAAGAAGTGGTAATTGAAACCCTTGTTTTTGGGGGCTCCAACATATCTCTAATATCGTAACCTTGGTCGCCTAATATATTTTCAAATAAATGCATTTAATCACATTACCAGCCCATCTCTCAAAACAAGCGTCCGTTCATTTTTTGCCTACAACATGAAATAGTTATTCTTCGAGTTCTTGTCAACCCAGTACTCCTGCATCATGCTAAATGTGTTTGATGAGAATGAAAATATATTGTAGATAGAACTCTAGAGATATGTTTACTTACCCTGTTATGCTTGTTCAAGAACTCTCCCTAATGTAACTGATCATACAACTTCTCAGTTGATGCTGCATAAGCAAGTGGATGGTGAGGTTCTTTTTGAATCACTTTGTAGTTGTGATGAAGCTTAACTATAGGGGCAGACATCGGTTGGGGTCTCCCCTTCACTTTATGCTCAGTTTCCCCAGCCTTATCTTTCACCTGCAGATGTTTCATCTTTTAAAATTATAAAATGTAAAATTTAACGTCCATATCAATTAAAATATATACAACTATTTTCGATGTCATTTTGTATTAATGTGTATAGTTTTTTGCAATATTAGTTCATGATATTATGATTTCAGAATTTAGACAAATATAAAAACAAATATTAGTTTACTGAAATCAGTATGGAACATTCTGTTTTCAAAAAAAGTAACAGTACTCCCTAGCATTTGCTCGCTCGCATATAGGGAAAAGCAGCTCTCATTGGACATTTCCAGAATTCAAGCTTAATGAATGAAGACAAGGGATGAATGCCAATATTCTTTCACATGATTAATGGTCCTACTTCTGTGATAAGGTGCCATTTCATCCAAATGGTCAACCCAAAACAAATAAAAATCAAGGAAAATAACCAAGAAAAAACAATTATGTGGATTCCATGGAAAATAAAAAATTTTGATTACCAACATCAAAATCACGAAGAATAACAAATCTAGGAAATCAATGACGGATCAAGACATAAGGAAGTCTTCGCAATAGATAACTCCTCAGCCACATCCTGTTTAAGCTCCTCCAGTTTATCCTAGAGCTCCGACAGCTCACTTGGCTCATCTCAGCGCCCCTCTCCTTCTCTGCCTCCAGCTCCCTCTCAATCTGTGCCAGCACCCGGCTGTCGGATTCTCATATGGGTAGATGACCTCAAATGTGGATTCCATGTCATCAATTCGTAAATATATTTCAATCTATTACTATTCTATTTTTAATTACATGTAATCTAATTTGCACAAAACATGCACCCATGTTGCACTCATTCATTCTTTTGTCTTCTTATCTTCTACTTTCAAACTCCATCCATATTTGAATGTTGGTTTCCCCAGGAAATTTTATCAAGAAACATCAAGTTAATATTTACCATCACCAAAAACAATAAAGAAACTTTTATATGCACACAAAAGATAAAATACAAACCCTTAATATATTTTGTTATGAAGCGTGATTGGGTTGAATTTACCACATGTTGTGGGCTTTAATTGAGTTCAATTATTAATTAAATCCATGAATTTTTTTTTGTTTTCTTTGCATCTTATTGCAGTTTAGAGTTTTAGAAGTTGTCAAGTTAATGCAATTTGTGGTCAGTATGCCATATGGACTGACATCCTGGAGACATGTAAAGAAGAGGTAATTGAAACCATGGTTTTGGGGCTCCAACACATTTCTAATATCTTAACCTTGGTCTCCTAATATATTTTCAAATAAATGCATTTAATCACTTTACCAGCCCCTATCTCAAAAAAATGTTCTTATGTTTTTTGCATATAACCTGAAAGAGTTTTTCTTTGAGTTCTTGTCAACCCAGTACTTATACATCATGTTAAATGTGTTTTATGAGAATGAAAATGTATTGTAAATAGAGCTCTAGAGATATGTTTACTTACCCTGTTAAGCTGGTTCAAGAACTCTCCACAGCGTAACTGATCGTACAACTTCTCAGTTTATGCTGCAGCAACCTATGGATCATGAGAAAATTTTGTATATGGGAATTTTAAGTAGCTGTGGGTGTGGGTCAAATAATAAATTAACAATTGTCCAATTAAAATCACACCTAAGTGCATCCCTACTTTTCTCTCTTTATTTGTAATTATCAATGGACACTTGTCAAATTATCATTTGACTCACACCTACACATACTTAAAATGCCCCCATACAAAATTTTCTCGTGGATCATCAGCTTAATTTAGAACTTCTTTGTAATTGTGAGGAAACTTAACTTCAAGTACAGACATCTGTTCGGGTTTCCGCTTCCCTTGATGTTCAATTTCCCCAGCCTTGTTATTCACCTGCAGCCGTTTCAACCTTTAAAATTATAAGATGTAAAATCTAATGTCAAAAAGTCATTTTGTATTAATGTGCATAATTCGTACAATATTAGTTCACGATATTATGATTTCAAAATTTAGACAAATAGAAAAAAATAATTAGGTAACTGAAATCAATAAGAAACATTTAAAAAAAAAAAACTCCCTAGCATGTGGTCGTGCACATACAGGGAAAAACAGCTCTCATTGCTCATTTCCAGAACAAAATCTTAATGCATGAAGACAAGAGATGCAATCCAATACTCTTTCACATAATTGATGGTCCTAATTCTATTGATCAGGTGCCATTTCATCCAAATGTTCGACCGAAAAAGAGGAAAATCAAGAAAAATAGCCTAAAAACCACTATTATGTGGATTCCCTGGAAAATTCAAATTTTCGATTACTAAACTCAAAATCTCGAAGAATCACAAAATCTAGGAAATCAAGGATGGATCAATATGTAAGAGAGTCTCCATAACAGATAACTCCTCAGCCACATCCAGTTTAAGCTCCTCCAGTTTATCTCCCAGCTCCGACAGCTCACTTGGCTCATTTCTGCGCCCCACTCCTTCTCCGCCTCCAGCTCCCTCTCATCTGTGCCAGCTCCTGGCCGTCGCATTCTCAGATAGGGAGATGTCCTCAAATGTTGATTCCATGTAATCAATTAGAAAATTTACTCCAATCTATTACTATTCTATTTTTACTTACATGTAATCTAATTTGCACAAAACATGCACTCGTGTTGCACTCACTTATCGTTTTGTCTTCTTATCATCTACATACAAACTCCATCCATATTAAAATGCAGGTTTCCCCTTGAAATTTTATCATGAAACATCAAATTTAATATTTACAATCAGGAAAAAATACAAGGAAGTTTTTATATGCACGCACAAGATTCAATACATGCCATTTATATATTTTTCTATGGAGCGTGATTGGGTTGAATTTACCACATGTTTCGGAATTTAATTGAGTTCAAATATAAATTAAATCCTTGAATTTTTATTTTATTTTCTTTGCAACTTATTGTTGTTTAGAGTTTTAGAAGCTGTCAATTTAATACAATTTGTGGTTGGTACGCCATACGGACTGGCGTCCTGGAGACATGTAAAGAAGTGGTAATTGAAACCATGGTTTTTGGGGCTCCAACATAATTCTAATATCGTAAACTTGGTCGCCTAATATATTTTCAAATAAATACATTGAATCACATTACCAGCCCCAGTATCAAAACAGGCATCCATACTTGTTTTGCACATAACATGAAACAATTTTTCTTCGAGTTCATGTCAACCCAGCACTTCTGGTTCAAGATCTCTCCACAGTGTAACAGATCGTACAGCTTCTCAGTTGATGTTGCATCAATCAGTGAGTGATCAGCTTCTTTTAGAATTTCTTTGTAGTTGTAAGGAAGCTTAACCACAGGGGCAGACATTGGTTGGGGTCTCCGCTTCACTTGATGTTCAGTTTCTCTAGCCTTGTCGTTCATCTGCAGCCATTTTAGCTTCTAAAATTAAAAGCTGTAAAATCTAATGCCCGGATCAATTAAAATACATACAATTTATTTTGATGTCATTTCGTATTAATGTGCATGATTTATGCAATATTAGTTCACGATATTATGATTTCAAAATTTAGACAAATAGAAAACAAATATTAGTTCACTGAAATCAGTATGAAGCATTCTATTTTTTTAAAAAGCACTCCCTAGCATATGCTCGCGCGCATACCAGGAAAACAGCTCTCATTGCATATTTCCATAACTCAAGCTTGATGAATGAAGACAAGAGATGCAAGCCAATACTCTCTCACATGATTGATTGTCCTAATTCTATTGATCACGTGCCATTTCATCCAAATGTTTGACCCAAAACAGATAAAAATTAAGGAAAATAACCGAGAAAACACTATTATTTGTATTCCAAGGAAATTTCAAATTTGTGATTACTAAACTCAAAATCACGAAGAATAAAAAAATAAGGAAATGAAGGACGGATCGAGACCTAAGAGACTCTATGCAATAGATAACTCCCCAACCACATCCTATTTAAGCTCTTCCGGATTATCCCCGAGCTTCGACAACCCACTTGGCTCATCTCGGTGCCCCTCTACTTCTCCGCCTCCAGCTCCTTCTCACTCTGCGCTAGCTCATGGCCATCGTATACTCAGAGCAAAGGTGGATTCAATTTCATAAATTTGTAAATTTACTCGATATTAATCTATTACTATTCTATTTTTACTTAGATGTAATCTAATTTGCACAAAAAAAACACCCATGTTGCACTCATTCATCGTTTTGTCTTATTTTCTTCCACCTTCAAACTCCATCCATATTATAATGCGGATTTCCCCAGGAAATTTTATCAAGAAACATCAAGTTTAATATTTTCCATCACCAAAAATTACGAGGAAATTTTTATATGCACGCACAAGGTACAATGCATGCCCTTATGTATTTTGTTATGGAGCGTGATGAGGTCGAATTTACCACTTGTTACAGGCTTTAATTGAGCTCAAATATTAATTAAATCTTTGGTTTTTTTTGTTTTCTTTGCATTTTATTGCAGTTTAGAATTTTAGAAGCTGTCAAGTTAATGCAGTTTGTGGTCCATATGCCATGCGGGCTAGCAATCTGGAGACATGTAAAGAAGTAGTAATTGAGACTTTGGTTTTTAGGGATCTAACACCTTTATGATATCGTAACCTTGGTTGCCTAATATATTTTCAATTAAGTGCATTTAATCACATCACCTGCACCTGTCTCAAAATAAACGTTCGAAATTCTTTTGCATTTAACATGAAACAGTTTTCTTCGAGTTCTTGTCAACCCAGTAATTGCATCATGTTAATTGTGTTTGGTAAGAATGAAAATGTATTGAGACAGCGCTCTGGAGATATGTTTGCTTACCCTATTATGCTTGGTCAAGAACTCTCCACACTGTAACTGATCGTACAACACCGTAGTTAATGCTGCATCAACCAGTGGATGATTTGCTTCTTTTAGAATCTCTTTGTAGTTGTAAGGAAGCTTAACTACATGGGCAGGCATCTGTTGGGGTTTCTGCTTCACTTGATGTTCAGTTTCCCCAGCCTTGTCGTTAACCTGCAGCCGTTAAATCTTTTAAAATTGTAAGATGTAAAATCTAATGTTTGGAACAATTAAAATATATAAAAATTATTTTGAAGTCATTTCGAATTAATGTGCATAGTTTGTGCAGTATTAGTTGACGATATTATGATTTCAAAATTTAGACAAATAGAAAAAAAAATACATTAGTTCACTAAAATCAGTATGAAACATTCTATTTTTTTATATAAAAAAAAGAGGCACTCTTTAGCATATGCTCGTGCATATACATGGAAAACAACTCTCATTGCACATTTCCAGAACTCAAGCTTGATCAATGAAGACAAGAGATGCAAGCCAATACTCTTTCACATAATTGATGGTCCTAATGTTGTTGATCAGGTGCCATTTCATCCGAATGTTCGACCAAAAAGAGATAAAAATCAAGGAAAATAACCAAGAAAACACTATCATGTGGATTCCATGGAAAATTCAAATTTCTAATAACAAAACTCAAAATCACGAAGAATAATAAAATTTGGGAAATCAAGGACGGATCGAGACCTAAGAGAGTCTCTGCAACAGATAAATACTCAGCCCCATCTTGTTTGAGCCCCTCTGGTTTATCACTGAGCTCCGACAATTCACTTGGCTCATCTTAGCACCCCTCTCCTTCTCCGCCTCCAGCTCCCTCTCAATCTGCGCCAGCTCCTGGCCTTCACATTCTCAGATGGGGAGATGTTCTCATATGTGTATTCCATGTCATCAATTTGTAAATTTTATAAATATTAATCTATTACTATTCTATTTATACTTACATGTAATCTAATTTGAACAAAACATGCACCCATGTTGCACTCATTCATTGTTTTGTCTTTTTATCTTCTACCTTCAAACTCCATCTATATTAGAATGTGGGTTTCCCCAGGAAATTTCATCAAGTAACATCAAGTTTAATATTTGCTGTCACCAAAAATTACAAGAAAATGTTTATATGCCCGCACAAGGTACAATGCATGGCCTAAATTTTTATTGTTATGGAGCGTGATTGGGTTGAATTTACCACGTGTTACGGGCTTTAATTGAGCTCAGATATTAATTAAATCCTTGATTTTTTTTAAATCTTATTGTAGTTTGAGTTTTAGATGTTGTCACGTTAATGAAGTATGTGGTCCATATGCAATACAGACTGGGGGCATTTGGAAACATGTAAGGAAGTGGTAATTGAAACCTTGGTTTTTGGGCCTCCAACACATTTATGATATCGTAACCTTGGTCGCCTAATATATTTTCAAATATATGCATTTGATTACATTACCAGCCACTATCACAAAACAAGCGTCCCTACTTCCTAACACCGGTAAATGAACGGGTGCAAAATAGGTGATCAAAGCAGCTGCGCGCAGCTACTTTAAATCGAAATCTGTCAAACCCGATAGCACTTTCCCTAAATTTTGGTTAAATATCTAGCACCGGTATACTTACCGGTGTATAAATGGTAAACAAAGCAGCTGCTTGCAGCTACTTTAAATCAAATTTCGGCATTCAGAGAGCAAATTTTAAAATCTTGCACCAACTTTCCAGCACCCGTAATGAAAGCGGTGCATTTGAGTAAATTATCAGTGTTATAAGTTTCCTGCTTCTTCTTTTAGTGAAAAATTGAATTTTTTATGTTTTGGGTGCAACGAAATTCAATTATTACACCGGTAATATTCACCATGACCGGTGCATAAATTCATTGCATTGTTATCATCGTAATTTTAATTCTTCAATTTGAACCCCTAATTTTTTTAAATGCTCTACTCCTCAAAATTATTTGTAATTTGTCTTTAATTCACATTCACCTAACGTAATAAAATTAATTTGAAGGAACCCCTTATCCCAAAAATATTAAATTCGTGTGTTTTGATATAATTTTCAGTATTAGCATTATGACCCCTAGTGTTTACATTCGACCCATCGCCCACCGTTGAATGGTTCTGGTTTCACTTTCATATTGTACACTAAAATGTAAGTGTTATAATTGGAACGTCATGGTTTTACGACTGGAGAACTCGTCGAGATACGTTTTTGCAATTAGGTCCTCGAGCTTCATTTTGCTCAACCAATACTCTCCGTAACGACAAAAAATCAAAATTTGTATTCATTACTTAAAGGTGAATTGTAAATTATTTGTGCATCAGTGGTCAATTCTCCAGAAGCGCAAGCACGTGTTCTAGAGTAAACGTTGATGGTTATCTTGAAGGTGGCAATGTGGAATGCGAAGATCTTTGGTCGTTAGTTTCGGGCCACAGGCAATTTTTTTCCTTATGGGTCTAATTTAGAATTACGTCCCGGTGGTTTGAAGAGTCTTCTTGTTCAAGCCGATTCGCATTTTGAGGTCCGGGTAAAATTTTTACTCTTTGCAGTAAATCCCTCCAAGAATCTTGGAATCGTCAAAATTAGAAATTGGCAGCACATAAGTTCAATTCAATATGTTCGGGTCATTCCCAATCGTTCCTGTCCCAATCGATTGTATATAATGGCCCCAAAATTGTAAATTGAATGAGTGCCCAACTTTACCATGAATTGCAGTATGGCCCCAAAAATTGTTTTGGCAATTTAAACACCTCCGGAAAATATTCCAAATTTTTTACCCACAACATTTTGCATACATAAAAGATTTTGTACATGGTCATGACATATCTCGAAGTGGCATGTTCTCTTTTACATAGCATTTTCTGTTTCTAGTGTCTGATTTTGTTCATGGTAACTAGCACCGGTTGGAATACCGGTGCAAAAGAAAGATAACCAGTATACATATATAAATAAAAACAACTCCAAGCAGTTGCTTTAGATCAAATTTTGGCATCCAGGGAGAAATTATTTAAAATGATGGTAAAATCCTAAGCACCGGTACAAAGAGCAGTGCTCTTGATATATGTACCGGTGTACTTCATTTTGAACATAAATTTTTGGCCGGTAATGAAATTTTAAATTTCTCCCGCCCATGGAACATATATCTTACACCGGTATGAATACCAAAAATACTGGTGCATAAAAGACATTAATGCTTACAAACATACATTCGATTATCCTTTTTACAGCCCCCATAGTCATATTAACATTTTGTGACAATAAATTATTATACAATGTCTTTAATGGACATTGACCTTACGATTCCTTACTAAGTGAAAGGAACCCAGTATCCCAGAAATATTAAATTCGTGTGTTTTGATATGATTTGTAGTATTAGCATTACGGGTCTAATTACGAAAATATTAAAGTCGTTCGTTTTCTTACGGGTCTAATTTGGAATTACGTCCCGGTGGTTTGAAGAGTCGGCTTGTTCAATCCGATTCGCATTTTGAGGTCCAAGTAAACTTTTTTTTATTTTTTGCAGTTAAGTCCCTCCAAGAATCTTGGAATCGTCAAAATTAGAAATTGGCGGCACAAAAATTCAATTCAATATGATAAGATCATTCCCAATCATCCCCGTCCCGATCGTGTGTATGTAATGGCCCCAAAATTGAACATTGATTGTGTGCCCAACTTTACCAATAACTGTAGTATGGCCCCAAAATTTGTTTTGGCAATTTAAACACCTTCGATAATTATTTCAAATTTTTCACCAACAACATTTGGCCTACGAAAACTATTTCATATACGGTCATGACCTATCTCGAACTGTCATGTTCTATTTTACATAGCATTTTGGGTTTCCAATGTCTAAATTTCCCCTTCATGACTGACATTATACCATTTTTTATATTCAGTCATAAATAGTAAGCATTACCACAAATTAATTTAGTTGCACTGCATGATCGACAAAATGAACTTCTGAATAGTTAGTTAGTCTGATGTTGTTGATCGTAATAAAAAGACCGGAGTGGTTCAGAAATCAAGGTTCCTAAACCTAGTACATCATTTTCACATATAGTAATGACAAAATGGCTCCATATTGTCATCCACAGGTGCTCGATACCCTTCACGGGTAATTGTACCCACATCCATGTCTTGCACATCACAGTTGATGTTCGTGGGAAATCCTCC
>JAULKJ010288931.1:0-12449 GCA_032355405.1 Rubia balearica | reverse complement strand
ATCTAGTGATGATAAATCTCTAACAGAACCAGTACGGGTAGCCGAAAAAAATAACTCATCAAACCGAGCATGGCGAGTGATGTACTCATTCTTCGTGAGAGAATCAAGACACCGATAACCCTTGTACTGTGAACTGTATCCCAAAAATACACAAGACATACTCGTGCTAATTTATGCACAACATAGGCTCAAATACGGAAAAACTCGACAACCAAATGGATGAATATATATATATATATATTACATATTTTAATCAAAATATTATTTATAAATGATATTATTTTTATATAAAATTTATTTTTATCTTCATAAATACATGTATATTTCATATATTTTTTCTGTTATTTATCAATAATCAGTAAAATAAAAAAATATTTTTGTTCATAGATAACATATAATATTAATAATCATGCTCACTTATTTTAAATCGGGAATCACACTGGTTAATATAGTTTATTTTATTATTCAAGTACGTTAAACTTACTTATGGAGTGTAGAATGAGTTGTATTAAACTAATTTTTTAATGAATTTTTCAAGAAAATATGCCAAAATTATAAATTGGTCAATTTGGATCGAAATCTAACCCGACTTATACTCAACTCGATCCAAATTGAGTTGACTTACTTGACCCAATTGAACATTAACACAACCTAATCTGAATGGGTCGGATCAAAACTGTTCGAACTGACGGATTTGACCAAGTGAAGACCCCTAACAAATAGATTCAATCTGTTTGTTTAACACCCCTAAAAACTGTACAGCCTATTAAGGCCCAATGTGTATACCTTGCTCGTGGAAATGTGGTACGGCCTTTTTTTAAATAAATCACGGCCTTTTGTTAAGTCTAGAACTCTCCGCTCGCGCACCGATGCCTGAAAGTTTTGGTAAATTTTGTTGCAAAATGATCTGTGTTCACCACCTTTAAATTTCACCACCACTAGGGGCAACAAAGTTAAGTGCACGACCAAAATGTCCAGCAGACAATTGGTACTGCAAAAATCAGACCACCACATCACATATCCATAAAGTGTGTGCTCAAAAGTAACAAACAGAAGAAAAAAAAAAGCACAATAAAACAGTGCACCTTGTGGAGTATATGCAATATGAAACTGAAAGCATATTATGACAATTAAAACATGTGACTCACGTATCGACGTTGTGCACTTTCGATAACCAAGTGTCCAAGCGCTTCAATCCATCAATGTAAGCAGTAAGCCTCCTCATTTTACCAGTATTCATCTAACTGCACCCAGTGAATAACATATGCTTTCAGCAAGAAAAGGATAAGCATTATGAGTGCCAAAACTGCACAAAACTCCTCAGTCCCCATCTAATTAATAACTAAGCATGAAAACTGCACAGTTCTGATCTAATAAGCATAAAAGCTGCACGGTCTTGACCTAATAAGCATGCATGAGAACTGCACAAAACTGCACAGTGCCGATTTAATAAGCATGGAATTTCCACAAAACATCACAGTGATCTAAGAAGCATGAAAACTGCGCAAAGAGGAGAGCAATCGTGGGATACACATCTGATGATAACAATATTGTAGATCAACTGTTTCTAAAACTACTGAACCTGTAATAATTCAAATGTGAGAGCTTTGCTGATAGTACCTGCTTCTCCACGTGATCAAACACGATCACATCATCGTACAGCACCAGGTGAATGTCTGGTAGCTGCCTGTCAATGTCATCACGAGAATCCCTCTCCTTCCGTCCCAACCAAACCTGCTTAGTTGACTATTATGAGTCAAACTGAGTTAATTTTGACTACTCTCTCCGTCTCACCTCTATTTGCACTCTTGTTTTTTGATAATATTTTTTTTCAAAGTTTTACCACATATTTGAATAAATATATGAACAATAACGTTATTGTGTATAATATTGTTCAATTCGTAGTAACGAGTATTTTTTGAATATTAACTTTTCATTTGCAGTTATTATACGTAGTTAAAGATATTAATGGTCAAATATGTTTCTTGAACAATATGATAATGATTACTCTGCAAATAGAATTGGGACAACGGGAGTATATAATTTTATCTTACATATCGTGTGTATATTGTTAGGTTTATCATAAAAATATATTTTAAATGATTATTTTTCCAATTTTTTTTACATCTATAAGTTAATATTATTAGTAGTTAAATTTTGATATTGATGACTTCAAAAACTCAACCAAATAAAACGAGTATGCGCACGAAACGTTACATATTCGCACATTATCAGCACTAAAGATGCTTAATCGTTATCTTCCCACAAATTTTTTTTTACAATCTCCAATAATATATTTGACTGTTTAACTATTTATAATAACAGTGCATTAAAATCTTTTATGCGATTTTAACATAAACAGAAGTATTCAAAGAATCAGAAGAAGCATTGTTCAAATTATTTAAAATTACGAATGATAGGGAATCAGTGCATATTTTGTGTTAAAATATTTTATACCATAATAGATTTGAGAGTCCGTCCCTAGAAAGACGATATTTCTATAAGTCATAGAAAAATCAAGGTTTAAACTGCAAATTTGAAGAAATAAAAGATTAAATTTTTGGGTTATATTAATCGGATCATAAACTTTATAACTATTTCACATTGCATAATAAATTTTTAATATTACAATTAAAATATTTTACCTTTTAATTATTTCAATCCCACCTCGTTGAAATGGGGTGAATTTCAGGTTCGATCCCGCCTCGTAGAAACCATGGTAAAACATCTTGCTATTGGCGATTTGAGCGACGACCCAATTCCTTGTGTTGTGTATATCCGCCGACTCAGCGCCTTGATGAAGAATCCGCCCACTTTTCTGATGCCGGACGAGATATCAATCATCGGCAACACCATCGATGGCTAGATATCATTTTACAGAGTTATACTGGCACTTTCAACTTAAAATTATTGTCATTTTACCACTTTACTCTGATATTTTTTAAACAAAATATTGCGAAAGCAAAGTAACACTCTTTGCACGTAGGTATAGTTGCACAGTTTCTGCACTTAAGATACTTTGCATAATGTGTGTCACGTATCTTTGCACAATATCTGCACCAAAAATATTTATTTAATTAATTTATCGTAAATATTCCTCCCCGTTTAAGTATAGGCAAAGTTTTGGAAAATACGGTGTTTCCATGGACTTATAAAAACACAGGGTTTAGAGGAGATCTAGAGGAGAGAACAATTTTCACAAGCACATAGACGAAATGCATAAGCTTGAAATGGAAATCTCCAAGTTCAAACTAAAGATGGACTTGACAAAAATCGTTGCCCTAAAAAATGGCGTAGACGAAAGCTACGAGGGCAGACTGAGTATTCCAAGAATCAGGAGTTTGGGGAAAAGAAAGAAGAAGTGGTGGGTTGGGGTATAGTTTAGGTGTAAAATTTTATTTGTTTAAAGGTAAGTAAGTTTTTTATTAGGTTAGTGCTTTCCTGAAATATAAAGTGTGCAAATTTGGTTGTACGGAAAAAAAGTACAATAACATTAGATAGTATGTGCACAGTATATGCACAAAAGTATATTATGTGTGCAGCACATTATGTGCACAAAAACACAATCTATGCACAAGATTATAATTTATTTTTTTTAATCTAAAATATTCATTTTCAATTTTCAAACATATTGTGTTATTTTGTATCATATATAAAATTAAACTAATATTTCATAATAAACAAATAAATCAAAACTATATGATAAAAAAATTAAATTTTGTAAATGATCCATACACTTTTCGACTAATTTTTTTTTGTATTGATAGAGTAGTTATCTTACATATTTCAATTATATAATTATTTTACCCAATATATTAGAGAAAGTTTTCTGTTAGACCGACTAACATTGACCAATAATAAAAAATCTCATTTCAATCACTTTTATGGTCAAAATATAATTATTTATAAATTGCGATATATTTTAAAAGTTTTCAAAAATTATAGGAATTTCATTACGATAAATATAAAACAAACACCAAATCATTCCATAAGTTACATCAATTATAAAATAATCTTGTTTAACGATTATTCGTTGTAAAATAAGACTACGTGCATATATTATGATATTTAAATAAAAAATTTGAAAAGCACTATAATACTGCAATTGTGTCTTAGGCGAAAAGGTAATCAATGTCAAGAATAGGTAAACAGCTAGAATTTGTTTTCCTGGTGCTATGAAGCAATTATAAAGTTCAAATACTGTTAAATATATTGGGACGTTCTGGTATGAGCAAAAATGCAAACACGACAATCCTATTCCTACTTTTTTTTTTTGTTGAAAATATCCTATTCCTACTTCTTAACAAGACAGCTGAAACTGAAACCAAATTTATATTTATATCATCCGAAAATTTTAAGTCCCAAGGAGAAAATAAGAATGAATTCATGGAACCGTTTGGCATTGGCATTTTGATTGGTTTTGCCTTTTACCTTTAACAATTATTATTTTAACCTTTTACCTTTTTACCTTTCTCTGCCATACTATTGGTACGCCATTAACATACAACATCGTTTGATATTTTTTAGAATTTAAATTTAACTTTTTCATCAATATTTTTTGGGATTTAAACTTTTTCATAGTTGAATTTTAATGTAATTCTATTTTATTTTTTATTTTTTCTTTCTTATTTTAATATGAGTATGTCTCCTGAAATACGGTCTTTTCATAAGTTATAAAAGATCAAGGTTTAAACTGCAAATTAGAAGAAAACAAGATAAAATTTCTGGGTTGCATTAATCGGGTTATAACTACTGCACGTTGCATGATAAATTTTTAATATTGCAACTAAAATCTTTTATCTTTTTATAATTCTAATTAAACTCGTCTTTCAATAGGTATATGGAATGACGTCTTTTCCAAAATTTTGCCTTTCAATATTTATCATGTACTCAATCTATTTGTCGATAGGAGAACATTCGTTTGATGAGTGTATATATAGAATTTTTAAAATTTCAAGGATTTACTAATACTAATTTACAATACTAATTTATAGTATAAATAATTAGATATAAAATTATATTTTTTAAAAAAAAATTAATGTTGTATGAATATTTATATCGACAAGCCATCTACCTCACACAAAAATATTTATAAAAAAATAAATGAATTTGTTAAATGTTATTCAAGTATAAAAGTAAGGTAAAAAACTTATGCTATACATATAGATTTGAATATCATACAAAATTAGAATCATCCAATTATATTCGACGCATATAATATTATTAAATTTACATTTTAAATATAATTAAAATTTATTATATCTAATGAAAATAAATCAACTAATATAGTCTATATTTATTCTCTTATACTAATGTTCATAATGATTAATAGTAAAAAAAATTGAAATGAATTAATAAATATATTGTTTTCAATATTAGTGAATATGTTAAAAATAATTTCCTAGATTTATGATGGAAAACTGAACTATTAACGTGGATGTCGTGCCACTAAATTTCATCTGATGGACTAGCGCATCTTATATTCACCAAATTTGAGCTCTTTCTATGTATTATGCATGAAAATTAACTCCCTTTAACAAACTATTAATATCTTTTATGAAATTATTATTCAATTAAAGTACATTACCAGTATTAGAAGATTCTATATCTTATACTTCTCCACATATGTACACAATTATTATTTTTAATAAAAAAAATTGAACTTTAATTATAAACAAAGTTTTATATGAGACCGTCTTATATAGCGAGACCAAGAATTAATGTGCCATATAATGAAATTTATTTTAAAATAGGGTTTCAAATATAAATTTTAGAAAGTTTGGAGAATAAGGAGGGATTTAGGTGCAAATATTATTTACTCGGAGTGTTGGACACAAATAATTGAGAAAATAATAATTTTGGGTCACAATAATCCCGCGAGTCAAGGATCCAGATCAAAAAAAACTCGCGAGATTATAATTAAAGTTTTAACTCGCGGATTGGGATATTTTAATATCTTCATTTTGAAGTTTTAACTTAGATTTAATTCTTGATTGAGGTATTAGCTTTCCAGTATGTCATTTTAAAAATTAATATTGATGTTTCTTATTTTTAAATAGATTTTTATTTAATGTATTCTTGATGTTTTAATAGTGTAAATTATTTTTAATTTTTTTAATATTGATATTTTATTTTTTCTATGTCAGTGTTTAGTGCACACTTTGATGTTTTAAAATTCATTTGTACTTTTGTTCAATCTATGCCTTGATATTTTAATAGTGTGAATTAGTATTTTTAAAATTTTATTACTGATGTTTACTTTTTTCAATATTAGTAGTATCACATTTTGATGCTTTGATGATTTAAAAGTTGTGTGATTTTATTTATTATTTATCCATTTTAATTTAATATATATTTTTATTGTATTAATATATTTAAGATATGATTTTTATCTAGTATAATTTTATGCTAATTTAATATTTTATTTGATATTTAGTTATTTTGACATGTGTTTTTAATATTTTCTTTCGATGTTTAGTTATTTTTAAGTGATATTTAACTATTTAAATTTAGACGTGTATTTTTTAAATATGATGTTTAACTTTTTGACATATTTTTTAAATATTTTCATTTGGTGTTTAATTATATTATTTAATATTTAAATATTAATGTATTTTTATTTGATGTTTAACTTTTTTTTATTTTATATTTATAGTACTGTATTCGATGTTTTTTTAACTAGTTTTAGTTTTTCTATTTGATACTTAACTATTTTTATTTAATATTTATTTTAAATAATGTTTAACTATTTTATTTTGATGTTTTAACATTTAATATGATTTATTATTATTTAATTTATCCTAATTTTGAAAGGTTGAAAAATGGGTTAAAGTCCAAATCCAGCCCAGATTGCATCGTCATCTTCACGATAGTTCACCACTTCCATCCTTGGCGAAACTTACAAATCTCAGCAACAGTTATACCGCGGAAAACCAGACAAAATTCGGCGATAATTAAGCCAACGAAACCAGACGAAATTCGGCGAGTATTAAGAGGAGGGAACACGGCGTGGGATTCCAACTCACTATGAAATTTGGTGAGGATGAAAGCAATGAAACTCAAAACCGTAGTGAAGAAACTATCGGAAACGATGAAACATGCAGGAATCGATGAGACTCCGAGCTCTAGGATTCCAAGCAACAACGACAATGGCAATTCAGTTTTTCGTCCGATGACGATTATGTTTATTTTGTGTAATTGCATTTTTAGCCCCTAGATTCTTGTGGTTTTTAAATATGAATTATTGGTTGTTTGAATAGAATTCTAGAAACTAGATTAGGATTTAGATATTTACACTTATAACCTTCATGTGCTCTATTTATTCTCTCAATAATCTAAACCCTAACTAAGGGGAATTCACTTCTACGTGGTATTAGAGCAGTGATCATATCCTGCTTATCTCTTCTTAAAAAAATTCATTTTTTTCACTTCCCTGTCCTTTTACAGCCACTTCTCGATCAGTTTTCAGCTCTTTTCTTGTGATTCTTTTAATCTTAAAGTCAATCAAAAAACCCCGGCTCTCTCCAAATATCCTTCTCTGGCGTGCTCCCCACCTCCGAACCTGATTTTCCCGACGTACAAACCTCTAAATTCTTCGACATCCATCTCACGTTGGTCTCTCTTCCGGATTCTCTTCGACGTCCCTCTCAAACACCCTCCGTCGTCGGCTTTTTCGTCAACCAACGGCGCCCGTTTCAGAGCTTGTCAAATCTTCTATGCGCGTGTCATTCACGCGACCATCACTTGAAGAAGACGCGTGATTTCACGCACCTGCATTGGTATTACCGCGCGTGTATTTCACGCGCTTATCACTAACCTCATTTCTTCATTTTGGTTGTGTACTGCGCCCTATTATTGTGTTCTTATACTTCTAATTGTTCATCCTGGATTGCGCACTGCACTGAAGGTATCAGTAGTTCAAGTGCTTCTAGTAGTCGTTCCTCTCATTAGTGAATCTTAGACTCCGGCGCAACTTCACACACGATTTCTAATTCTCGAAATCTTTAGAAAGTACATCCCTATTGTGGCTCTAATTCTGCTTGTGTTGGCAATGGTGACTCACTAAATATTTCTTATATTGGTCAGCAAATTATATTTGGACTATCTCTTCATGATGTTCTTGTTGATCCGCAAATCACCAGAAATTTATTGTCCATTAGTAAACTTATTCGTGATTTACCGGTTATTGTTATATTTGATGATGATGCATTTTTTATTAAGCATAAGCACTCATTAAAGATACTGGGTAAAGGTCATCATAGTTATGGTCTTTATTTTCTTGAGACATGTGATTCCACCTATATAGGTGAAGAGCAGTGGCTTTTTGTCTTAGTCATGTATCATATGACACTCTTCAATTGTTGAGTAAGCAGGGTCATATCTCTGTCACTTCTATTTTGCCCGCGCTTGTGAGTTGCTCTTCTTATCATATGGCTAAGAACAAGTATATGCCCTTTTCTACCAGTGACAAACGTGCCACTGGCTTATTAGATAAGGTGCACTGTGATCTGTGGGGACCAACTCCAGTTTTATCGATAGAGAGTTATTCTTATTATGCTGCCTTCGTCGATAACGTTTCACGATTCACGTGGTTTCTCCCACTACGTCGGAAGTGTATATATATATATATATATATCTTTCTCCAGTTCTAGAAATTTATTTTGACTCGCTTTTTTACCAAAATTAAAATCTTGCAGACGGATGGTGGTACAGAGTTCAATAATCATCGATTCCAAGCTTTGTGTCTTGTGGCATTCATCATCAAATGCCTTCCCCTTACACACCTGCTCAGAATGGTCGAGTTGAGCGAAAACATCGCCACATGATAGAGACTGGCCTTGCTACTTTATTTCATTCTTCAGTGGGTGGATGGCTTATTGGGTGGATGCTTTCTCTTCTGCGGTTTATATAATTAACCATATGCCTAGTTTCATTCTTGGTGGCAAGTCTCCATTTGAGGTCATTTTTGGATCTGCACCAAATTATTTTCTTTTTCACCTACAATGTAGTCGTATGTATCCTTGCTTACGTGATATTGCGCCCAATAAGTTTGCAACTCGCTCCATTCCGTGTGTTTTTATTAGCTATGGCCTCCGTCACAAAGGGTTCAAGTGTCTTGATCCGCTTCTGAGCGTATTTATATCTCTCGTCATGTTCAGTTTGATGAAACTTTCTTTCCTTACGTATCCTATTAGCAGGATCCACTCCATGTTTGACTTGGAGTTTTCTTCATTTACAGAGCCCTTGGTTGTGTGGTCCTTTCCACGTAGCTCTCGCGCTGGATCGCCATACACCGAGTCACCTTGCACGGATTGTTCTGATTCTGACGCTCCAGTGCACCCACTCCTCCGACCCCTGTGACTACTTCTTCTGCCTCAATGCCCACGACTTCGGCCTCTGCATCATTACCTCTGGCTTGCACCCCTCCTGCTCCAGATTCTCCTGTCCCCGATGCCTGTCTTGAGCCAGCTCTCGCTCGCACTCACCGGATGACCATCAGGACAATGGATAGTTCTCGGCGTCCTCGGTCTTTCTCTGACTATGAAGCGTCTGGTTTTCTGGCTGCCCAAGTCGCTCAAACCGAGCCTCGAGACTATCGTACACCTCTTCGAGATCCTCACTCCATTTCGGACATGGATGATCTGCATTTCGCCACCAATATACTTGGGATTTGGTGCCTTGCCCTCCCAACATGAATGTTGTCAGGTCTAAATGGATTTTTCGTATCAAGTATAAGGCCGATGGTAGTATTAATCACTACAAGGCTCGATTGGTGGCACATGGCTTCTCTCATATTTCGAGGTTCGATTTTGATCACACTTTCGGCCTTGTTGTGAAGGCGTCTAATGTTTGCACTGTTCTTTCTATTTCCACCATGCGCTGATGGCCTCTTCATCAGCTTGATGTCAAGAATGTTTTTCTCAATGGTGTGCTTGATGCTCCAGTCTATATGGCTCAGCCGGTTGGTTGCAAGGAAGATGCACGTCTCGATTATGTTTATTGCTTGCAAAAAGCTATTTATGGATTGAAGCAAGGCTCCCCGCGCTTGGTTCCAGCAGTTTAGCACTTACCTACGGCAGCTTGGTTTTCTTTGCAGTTCGGCATACCCATCTCTGTTTGTCTTTTCTCGAGGTACTACTCTGTTGTATCTCTTAGTTTATGTGAACGACATTATCGTTTCTGGAAATGAATCCTCAGCCAATCATCAGTTCATTACTCGAACTAATAAGGAGTTTTCCATTAAGAATTTAGAACATTTGCATTATTTCCTCGGTTTTGAGGTGGAGCCTACTTCATCAGGTTTGTTGTTGGGTCAAGCTAAGTATGCCCGTGTTATTCTTAGTCAAGCTGGGATGACCGACTCTGCTATCGTCTCTACGTTGTTTCTTCCACAGTCTCAGTTTCATAGTGGTACCAGTGGGAAGTTTTCCAATCCCACTCTTTATCGATCCTTGGTTTGTGCTTTTCAGTATATCACTCTCACTCACCCGGACATTGCCTTTGCGGTAAATTCAGTTAGTCGGTACTTTCAAAAGAGATGATCACTTTGCTGCAGTTGCTCGTATTCTCCGCTATATTCGTGATACTTTGCACTATGGTCTGTCTTTTCGCTCGGACCGCACTTCCCAGGTGATGGGCTACTCCGATGCAAATTAGGCGCGTTGTCTCAAGACTCTTTGTTCGACCTATGGGTATGTTGTCTTTCTTGGTGGCAATCTTGTTTTCTAGAGTGTTAAGAAGTAACCGGCAATTTCTCGTTCCAGCACTGAGTCTGAGTATCGTGCCTTGGCTAATATTGTGGCGGAAGTTGTTTGGTTATCTCATCTACTCTATTTATGTACTTTATTTATTCTCTCAATAATCTAAACCCTAACTAAGGGGACTACATCGGTCCTGTTTAGAAAATTGTCTCCCCTTGTTTTCAAAAATAAGGTAATAAGTTACCTAAGTTAAATTTACTTATAAGTACAGCTCTACCAAACACACATAAACATTTTACTTATAAATTAAGTAATTTTTGGTGTTGGTAAGCGGTTAAAAAAATATTTATTTTCAAAGTAGATTCATTGTTGGAGCAAAAGCATAAACCGGTCTTTCCAAATGGATTGCCAAATGGGGAACGAATCAAATAGCTGAAGAACTTTTTTTCTTTTTGGAACTGAAACAGCCGAAGAACATACCGCAGAATGTAGCAGGAAGTTCATACATCATCTCCGGCTTCTAACGCTCTGAAATCTCTCTAGGAACAGTCACGGGGTCATCCACAACCAGCTCCGTCACCTTTCCTTTCCGGTGGCTATGACCGTGACGTCATTTTCCGTCACCACAACCTCCACCGCCGGCAGGGCACCAACCACACTGTACCGACTCTAACCAAAGGAAATCCACAAACACGACGGCGTTATTAACATTGATTGTACCGAGGCAAGCGATTAATTAACGAGAGGAATAATTGTGTTACGTGAGTGGAGGATTCGAAATCAGGTTCCACCGACTCGAACAGAAAGCTAGGGCACTCTCGATCTCCTTCTTTTATCAAGCACCGGTATGCCAGCACCGGAGTCAATGATCGGAGAAAATCGGGCGCATAACGGAATCACGTTTCTCGTTGCTCACAGTTGCTGTGTAAAACAAATCAATCAATCAACAACAAAATACAACCAAAATTTTCTCGTCAATCCGACTGAAACCTGCCTCAGATCGCAACTCGTATTGAAACTAAAAACACACATACAACGCACACAAACTTCTGATCCTCCGTCCAATCAGATTGAATTTTTTACCTGGCAAACGGGATTGGAAGAAGGAGCCTCACGGGAGCACCGCCGTACGATAACGATCAGCAACGCCGCCGCCGCCGCCGAGGGAAAGCTGCGCGGAAATCGGAGGCAAAGAGCGGCGGTTCGCCGGGAACAACCTTCCGCTTATTGGAGGGAGTCGATTGGCGTTGGCGATGCACGGAGCTTCCACTTTTCCTTTATTATTCGGAGCTTGATTTTTGGGTTTTCCCAATTCAACAGGAAGAATTAATTATGTGATGTGTTCGGGAAATTGGCAGGGCATGGAGAGTTTATGAAGCTTTAGGGCATACCATGCGGAAATGCACGACTGTTGACTTAGGGTCAGCGTAAGAGGTGGTGCACAAACGGAGAGCAACTACGAGCGTTTTATAAACGTGAGAGAGAGGATGAAAATGAGAAGGCAAGGTTTTGGGAAAAATAATCTTTTCATCGATTTATGGAAAGACGGAGAGTAATAAGAATAATAAAAAGTTAAAGGTCTTAATTTCAATATTAAAAATTTATTATGTAACATGTAGTAGTTATAAAAAATCTAACCCGATTCATACAACCCGAAAATTTAATCTTCATTTGTTCTAATTTACATTTTAAACCTTGGTCTTTCCATGACTTATGGAAAGACCGTTTTTCAAGAGATTGACTCAAACG
>JAULKJ010288921.1:0-12450 GCA_032355405.1 Rubia balearica | reverse complement strand
CCGGGTCCGGGCCGGGGGAGAAAGACCCGGCCCCGGCGTAGGGAGAAAAAAGCGGGCGGGCAAGGGGAGAAAGATCCGGGCGAGGCATGGGGAGAAGGAGCCGGGCGGGGCGGGAGAGAGAAACGATGGGCGGGGGAAGAAGGCGATGACAACCATGGCGGGGGGAGGAGAACCGGCGGTGGCTGGCGGGTGGAGGAGGGGGCTTGCCGGCGGAGACAAGAAGGGCGAGGGGTAGGGAGATGGAGATGGAGAACGTGAGGCCCGCGAAGAAGGCCGATCCTGGCGAAGGGGGAGAGACAACACGAGGCCGACAGATAAGGGCGAGTCCGGCGATGTAAGAAGAGAGGCCGGCGGAGGAGGTTTCATTCTCCGGCCAAAATCAATCTCCGGCGATGTTACCGGCGCCGGCCACCACCAGTCCGCCACCACTGATTTCTGGCCACCACAGTAATTATTTACAGTACATTAAACAGTAAATTAATAATGTTTAAATTATTTTAAAGAGTAATTAATTTAAACAAAAATTTATTTCCAGTAATTGTACATACTTAGTAATAATCAAACTATCTACTTAAAAATAATTACAAATACAAAATATAATACAACATACAGGGCGTGAACAAGTAAAATACAGGACGTGATATAGCGATCCACTAGTTTTTCCACATTGGATTTGATATCATGATTCACTTAAGAATAATTAGGAATGAAAAGTGTTCAAAACACAAAGCATATCTAAATTGGATAGATAATAGAATATAAGAAGAAGAGGAAGAATGCTTCAGAGTGGAGAAAAGTCCAATAACTTATTGACCCAGACCAATAAATGAAGTTGAAAATTTTCACGTGTTATCAAACAATATTGCCTTCCAGCATGGATTTAGAATAGATTCTCACGATGGTTTAACCAAATCAGCCCAAATAAAATATTAGGCCTATTTCAGCTCAAGGAAGTCAGTATAGAAATGGTTTACGGTCTGACCGTATTTATCGACATTAATGATATTATGTAGAAGTTAAGTTAGACTCAGACACTACTAGGGTTATTCATGTATAAATACAAGATATATCAATATTTTAGTATTCATTCATTCTCATACAGTATTTATACGGTTATCTAAATTCAGCATCAACGAGTTTTTCCCTGAGACTTCCAGGGATTGTTTCGTGCAGATCACGACTAAGGGACTTGTTGTACAGCTTGATCGGGTTCGAGACGCATCGATTGGCCCTCACAGTGGGACCGATTAAGTCAGATTTGTGTTTCTTGGTTTATGTCCACCACTACGACTACTCGAATGAGTGGGAGATTAAGGATTAAAGGAACAGACACTGGTGACAAGGTGCAATCCCCATATAGGAGAAAGAGCAAGGTGGTTAATCCGACGGTCTCGCAGAATGTTGAGTTTGAGTCGGTGAAAACCTAGGACCTAGTTCACGCTTGTCAAATGTTCTCGGGCCGAGGTAGCGGGGTCGTCGAGGCAGCCGGAGATCGGTGTGGAGCCTGGTGTAGGAGTTGGAAACACAAACCCTGTGAAGAATCCACCAATCAGCTCACGAAATGAGAAGGATGCGCGTTATACAGAAGATTTTGGTGATCCCTACATCGAGGCTTACGAACGAGTTGTTCAGGAAAATCGAAGTACAGGAAAAGGAGTAGCGGTTGGCTCGCAGCCAGACTTACCTCAGGTGGCGCAAATGCTGGTAGCCGTAAGGTATCAGAACACCCCCGGATGCCATTGGGGTCATCTAGGGATGTGGTGCCCTCGACTGTCATGGAAGCACCAATAAGACCTGTGTCTCAACCCATGTTGGGAATCTCATATCTTAGGTACGTCATGGAGGTGGTTCAACCATGACTGCAACCTTATTTTTTGTATTACACTCAAGGAATGGTCTATTTGTGCCCTCTTTGATGCCTGTAGTCTTGACGACTACTTTCCTTGAATTTGAAGTTAGATATGCAGTAGTGTCTTCCATAGGGATCTAGGGATATGGTGGTTCAGGTCCACATAATCCCTAGATTTGTCAGGGACCTTATGGCTTTTATGGAAAACCTTTAATGTATCCTAGGGCGATGAGATCCTGGGCATACCCTAGTCACATGAGTTTCCAGCCTATGTACCAAACCCCATACATAGAGGTTACTCGAACCCTACATCCGCTCAGGTATCCACCATAGGCAGAGTTGGGAAGAGATACTGGAGACCGTTGGAAGAGAGATGGATAGGTTGATTAGCCCGACGAGAGAAGTAACAGGTTCTCTCTTTAGTCTGTTAATAACCTCAACACGATGTCCAGTGTACATAAAGCCAGCGGAGAGGCTTCTTACATATGGTGGTGATTCGAATCCTCGAGAGTTTATTCAGATGTTCCTAATATGAACTCCCTAGAATAAGATGAAGATTGACGTGTAAGCTCGTTAGGAGTTATCTTTGTGGGAAGGTTCAAGAATGGTATAATAAGTTACCTATGGGTTCTCTACATTCTTATCGATATTTTAGTGGAGCTCTTTTAAGTCAATATTGTCAGAAGAAGAAGTTCACTAAAACATTACATGAGTTGTACCAGATCGAATAGAAGCATGAAGAAACTAGTGAGGATTTACGGGGATGAAATTTTGGGAGTGGTCAAAGGTACGAAGAATCAAGTGATCCAAGGATACTTAATAGGACTAAAAAATGTGGAGTTATGTAAGAAATTGGCTACCAACACCCCTCGAACCCTCCAAAAGCTTCAAGAGGTTATTGAGAATTATTCTGAGGTGGAAGAGACTGGTAGAAGAAAGATACAAGGTTTAGCTGAGAAACATGGGAAGTATAATGACCATTGTGAGGAAGAAGTTGGTCAAAATGGCTAGGCCAAGCTTCGAGAGGTATACTCCCATTGGTGGATCTCCGGTGCAGAATTTAAGCATACATTGGGGCATGTTTCGAGTACTCCACCTATGAGAGATTCGCCCGGGGAAATGGCAGCGAGAAATGCTACTAATAGATATTGCGATCATCACAAGGATTATGGTCATGATACAGATAATTGTAGCCATCTTAAGATGAAGTTAGAGAGATGTGCAAGAGAAGGTTGACTTCAAGGCTCGAGACCACGACACAGATATCGTGAGGAACCCCCAAAGCCAAGGAATAAATGTCGAGCTTGGCAACCATATAGGAGGAATTATCATAACAGTGAAGGCAGGGCTAATAGAGAACCTCGAGATCAAGGTCAGAAAAGAAGGGAAGAGTGGCTTCTTGATCAGCCTACAAGGAATCAAGAGAACAAGAATGGGGATAACCCAATGATTCATGGGGTGATTAATGTCATTAATAGGATTGTGAGGGAAAGATCTTCGAATAAATTTATGAAGGTTGATTCACGACACATCCCTGCGGTGGAGCCAAGGCATAAGCAGCTGTGAGCAGACGAAACTATAACGTTTTCGGAAACATATGCAGTTCCGAACCAAACCCCGCATGCTAGCCCTATGGTAGTTTCCACTATCATTAGAAACTTCTCGGTGAAGAGAGTGTTTAGCGATGATGGAAGTTATGTCGAGGTGACGTTTGCAAACTACTTTGATCAGCTGGATATAGGTCGCAACAATTTGAGAAATTCTACATTGCCATTGTCGGGTTTTACGGGAAAATCGTATTTCCTTTGGTAGAGATCACTTTGTCGGTGCAGATAGCTGATAGGGATAGAAGAATGATGATAGACTGTAACTTTGTGGTCATCGACTCATGCTCACCTTACAATGTGATCCTCGGGAAGCCATGGATATGCTAGGCTCAAGCTGTATTGTCCCCCTATCATTTGATGATGAAGTTTCCTACATATACGGTAATAGTTTCCATTCGAGGAGATCACGCGATGGTTAAATGTTTTAATTTGACAGTAATGAAAGGGTCGGGGAAGGGGAGAGACATGGCTCAGTACATGGGGAAGTTGGTCCAAGTGACATAGAACAACTCCCCATTCGAGACTTTGGTATGGTGGTTGTAGGAAAGTTGATGCCTGAAGGCATAAAAGAGAAGTTGAGGACCCTAATTGATAGGTATGGTGATGTATTTTCTTGGAGCACTTCCGATCTTACGGGGATAACCTCGAAGTGGGCGATTCATAGATTAAACATTGACCCTCTATTAAGTCGGTTAAGCATAAATGAAAAGTATTTTCTCTGGAAAAAGCATAGGCGATTAAGGTGTAAGTAGAGAAATTTCTTAAGACAGGGGTTATCAAAGAGGTGTTTTACCCAGAATGGCTTGCTAACCTGGTAATGGTTTCGAAGCATGATGGAGCATGGCGGATGTGTATCTATTCACGAATTTGAATAAATGTTGCCCCATAGACAGTTATCCCCTATTGACAATCGATAAGTGGGTGAAAGCTATACACGGATATCAAGTCTTTCCAATTTTCGATGCTTATAAGGGATGTCATCAGATATTGATGGTAGAGGAAGATAAGGAAAAGCCTTTGTTCATAAAAAATGTGGGGAAATTTTGTTATAAGAAAATTTCATTTAGGCTTAAGAATGATGGTGGATAAGTTATTCAAGAAGCAAATAGGGAGATATATGTGGATGATATGGTAGTAAAGTGTAGGTATCATGAACAATTCCAGGGATATTTGAAAGATACATTCAAGGAGCTTCGAAGAACAAATCTAAATTTGAATCTAGCCAAGTGTGTTATTGGAGTAGGAGCTAGAAAAATTCTTGGGATTTATGGTGTCCAAGAGAGGTATTTATATTAATCCTGAGAAGGTTGAGGCCTTGATAAAAGTGAGGAGTCCACAGATGTTGAAGGATGTTCAAACACTTACTGGGTTTCTGGTGGCCCTAAGTCTGTTCCTATAAAATGAGGTGAAAAATAATTTGCCTTTCTTTGATGTGCTAAGAAGAGAAAAGAAACTTGAGTTGACTGAGAAATGCGAGGAGGCATTCAAGAAGCTGAAGGAACATCTTTGAGTCTTACCGAAACTCATGAAACTGGAAAGGTTCGAGGTGCTGTACCTTTACAGTTCTACTTCTCCTCTGGCTTTTAGTGCGGTGTTGGTGAAGGAAAAGGAGAGGCAGTAACATTCAATATACTTAGTGAGTCAGGCTTTGCAGGGACAAGGTACACAACCCTCGAAAGGTTGATTTTGACTCTGGTTCATTCGGCATGAAGGTTGTGTCCTTATTTCTAGGGGCACCATAGTATTGCTTACTAATCACCAAATCAGGTAGAATCTTTTAAAACCAGAGACTTCGGGGAGAATGATGAAATGGTTTGTTGAGCTAGGAGAGCATGATATTCGGTTTAGGGACAACAGAGCCTATCGAGTTGGGTGAAGAAGTTCAGAATAGTGAGGTTTGAAAGTTGTATGTGGATGGTTCTTTACACTTAGGGAGAAGTAGAGCATGAGTGTTTCTCACTAGCCTCGAAGATAAGAATTACCCTTCTGCGTTGCATTTTGCATTCAAATCCGCCGATAATGAAGCTGAGTATGAGGCCTTAATTAATGAACTTCGTATATCTAAGGAGATCAAAGTTGAGAACTTGGAAATATTCACTGAGTTGCAGATTGTGGTTCAGCAAGTCAAGGGAGATTATAAGGCTAGAGAACATAGCTTGCAACGATATTTGGAGGTAGTGAAGCCTTTGCTAAATAGCTTTTAAACTTATACCTTGACACAGGTGCCGAGAGAGGAGAACCATAAAGTATATGCATTGAGAAAGTTTGCTTCATCAAACCTTATTGCTCAATCCCAGAAGCAATTACTTATAGAGATATTAGGTAAGTGCGGTTTCGAGGAACAAGTGGTAATGGTCCTTGAAGTAGGAGAGTCTTGGATGACACCCATCATCGGTTACCTTCGAGATAGAATTCTACCAAAGGGGGCAGTCGAGGAAAGAAAGATAAGATTGAAAGCTCTGAGGTATTTGTTACAGGATAGAGTTTTGTATCGGTGAGGTCACCTCCAGGAAATTCTTTGATGTGTTTCTCTTCATGAAACTGGCTATCTAATTAGGGAGGTTTGTGAAAGGGTATATGTGGAAGCCATTAGGGGGATCAATCAGTGGTAAGAAGGCTCATTTGAGCTGGGTATTACTGGCCTATGATGTTTAATGATGCCAATAAGTACATCCAAGCCTACCTTCAATACCAGAGACATGCACCGATTACCTACATTCATATGGAGAAATTGATGGATATACATAGTTCTTGGTCGTTTGATAAATGAGGGATTGATCTTGTGGGGCCTTTTCCAGAGGCTCTACAAGATCAGGTATCTTATTGTTGCTATTGATTAGAGCCGTTGACAAATAGGAAGGGGAAGTTGGTAATTTCATTCTACTATAAGAACATAATTTGTCTCTTTGGTATTCCAAGAACCATCATAACTAACAAGGTGACATAATTCGCCCATGACCCTTTCAAAGAGAAGTATAAGATTTAGCAGAAAGTGATGGCGATATACCATCCCCAAGAAAATGGTCAAGTTGGGTTACAAACCGTACTATTGTTCATGGCATCCGAGCTAGGCTCGAAGGGGCTGAAGGAAAATGGATACTCGAGCTGCCTAGTGTTAAATGGGCCTACCAAACAACTGAATCCTCTGCAATAGGAGAAACACCATATAGCTTGTTGTATGGTTTTGAGGCTGTAATCCCTGCAGAAATTGGGGTAATGAGTCCGAGAGTGATAGCAGTTCCTGAAAGATAAACTAATGAGGATAATCGATGTATAGACCTTAAACTGGTGGAAGAGAAGCGAGAGTTAGCATCCCTCCGTGAAGCTAAGGTGAAGGAGAGGGTTAAGCGTTATTATGAATAGAGGGTTCGAAATGTCCAGTTTTCCCCAGGAGATCTTGTTATGAGGAAAAATTAGAAGATTCGGCTCGAACCTGATGGAAATTTTGCAGCAAATTGGGAAAGGCTTTATAGAGCCATTGAAGCATACCCTGGAGGCAGCTATACCCTCAAAGATATGGGTGGTGCTCGAATCCCGAGGCGATGGAACATTATTAATCTTCACAAGTATCATTAACTCTAAGTAAACTTGCTGCGGTTTTAATGGTTTGGAGATAACTTAACAAAGCTTAGCTATAGGCAATGGCTAATGTATGCCATAAGCTGCATCAAAGGTCTGTCTTTTGTACTAGAATTGTTTAGTTAGTTTTTATGCCATGAGCTGAACTCTGTTGAATCTATGTCCCAGATTTGTACGCTATGCGTTGCGACCGACTTAATAATTTGTATGCCATACGTTCCACTCAAATTGCAAGCTTAACACTGCTGTTATCTTTACATTTCATACCAAATGTTGCGATTCTTTTTACATTGAAAGCGAAACGCTGCAATTATTTTCACATTGCATGCGAAATGCTGCGTTTGTTTTTACATAGCATGTGAAACGCTGCAATTATTTTAACATTGCATGTGAAACGTTGCAACTATTTTAACGTTGCATGATGAATACAACAATTATTTCTATCTTGTATGCAATTAATTTTTATATCATGTGCTGGAGCTTACATCTGGTATTTAACTCTCGCCTATGTGAAAAATGATGAAGGTAGACAAACACCTCAGTAGTCTTTAGACTCGAGTAAATTATTTGAAAATAAAAGGAGACAAAGTAAAATAAGATATGAGTTTTATAAAAATTATACATTTATATTACAATTTCGACAAGCATACATTAGTGTTTTGGGAAAAAGAAGAAGAGAGAAGAATATAGAAACCAAGGACTTCAAGGAACTATATCCTCTTCCAACTCCGAAATTTCTTTAATCTTAATATCTATTGGCCATTGCAAGTCACGAGCCTATTCTTCTTTGGATTGCCAGAGGGATAAAAAGTGATCCAAGTGTGAGGCTGCCTTGGAGTAAGATCTACTTGGCTATCATCGTCGAGCACAACGGTCGAGGGAGGATTATCTCCCTGGCGAGAAAGGGTCAATGGATCATCAGATTTGTGGGAAGTGTTGCTCTTACTCTTAGATATTTTGGCCTTGCCCCCACTCTTGCGAGAGTTTCAAATTCTCAAAGATTTACAAGTACCAGCAGTCTTCGTAGCCAGTGGTGGGCGCTCCTGAACTACTAATGCAAGGGCCAACTGAAGGAAATTTTTTTTAGCTACTAATGCTAGGGCCAACTGATGGATAGTTACCTCGTTGAAAAAATTATGTTTGCAAACCCAATTATTTGCTGCTCGTATTAAAAAACCAGGAATATCATGGATAAGCTGCAGGTGAAGAACTCCATGATAGAGCTCATGAGCTCGAAGACTCTCTGCATATACCTTAAGGGTGGAGTTTAACTCCTTATTTTCTTCTTTTAATCGATAGTAATCGGCAACTAAAATTCACATGATATAGTATCCTTAGTAAGGGTTTCAATTAGCCTACTACTCAGAAAGAGTAATTTTATACTTCCTCACTATCTCGCCAACCCGAGCCTTAAACTTATATGCTTGATTTTGTACGCTGTCGAGTTGATCCTGGCATATCGGAAACCTCTTAGTATCTCAAGGCTGACTACCATTGCGCCAAGAGCTTAATTCTACGTTGTTCTCATAAAGATCTTTTCAAGTACTTTGTATCGATGGATGACTGTCATCATGCTAGGAATTTAATTCGGTATTGCATTTGGCTAAGTCCAACACGACCTTCATCATATCTTCTCTAACATTATTTAACTCAGCTTTGGTTTTAAAGAGTTTTAGGCAAGCACTTTGTATCTCTTTCTTCAGCACATTACACTACGAAGATAGGAAAATAGCCAAATTAAAGAAGAAATAACATTTCATTGCAGAAAAAAGATTCAAAATACAAAAATGGGCCTCGAGGGAAAATTTATACATGTTTCCCTACCCTAGAAGTGTGTTTTAGTTTCTCGGTAGAAGCAAGGGTAAAGAGCGTAAATTTCTCTGGTAGTATAAAACTGCCTTGAAGACTCCAAGAGAGAAAGTTGAGACTTCATCCTTGATTGTCTCCTCCCGTTTCTTAGTCAAGTTATCACTGGCATCGAACTCGAGGAAGGATCTCAAAAAATCGATATTCTTAGCATGAAGGAAGGGGGGTAAGCTTAGACATAATCTCTTATCAATCAACAAGTTGCAGCCAATATCTTTCGTAGTCCGGAGAAGGTCGAAGAAGAGGTCGTAAAGCTCCCGAGTCTTCATTAATTTATCCTTAAATCCCTCGAGAAAGGAAGCTTGAGCCTCAAATTCTCGTGTCTTCTCCAGAGTTTTCTCCAGTTTTCCCTTTTGATGTACGAGCTGCCACATCTCCGCTTCAAGGGATACATTACTCTTCTTGGCTTCCACGAGCTCTTCTCTTAACTTGATTAAGTTAGAATTTTTTGTTGGTACTTTGTTTATAGCTTGGCATGGTTGTTGTCTAGCATTTCAGGAGGGAGGAGAGGGGGGATACTTGCTCCTTGAAATGCTGAGTTACCGAATCAAAATGATGGGTTACCTGAAGATAATAGAACATCTATATATAGTTTTTTTTAATAAAAAAAAAGCAGACCAGCCTGAGGATCCTTAGTTAGGCCTTCTAAAATTGTTTTCTCCAAGACAGGAACACAAGAGGTGTTCGAAGAGGCATGAGGCAATTGGGAGATTGGAGGAATTTAAGAGTCTAGTTTTTTTCCCCTTCTTAACTAGCCTATCCAAGGAAAGCCCTTCAAGATCTTTCCTTTTCAAGATGCATGGCATCCAATTTCTGGGAAACCATATCCTTGTTGGGGGTAGTTATCCCAGTTGGAGGAAGATTATCCTTAGTGCATCGACCACCTTTCTTAGAGATCTTTAAAGCATCACCTAGACCTACTGAAAAACACAAGATTAAGGGGTTAAGAATTAAGACACTTTCGAGGGTTTCTGAAGTGCTCAATTTTTTAGAGTTAATCTAGAGGGGGGGGTCTCAGGCGAGATTCTTGGATCTTGGTTGCGAGGGGTTACCTTACTCAATAGCCCTTTTTCCAATTTCCACTTCCCTTGGAATTACCATTGGTAGCTAGGCGCTGCAACTTTTTACGCTCAAACTTTTCTTAGATGTACTTTTGGAAGATTCTCTGGTGACCAAATGAAAGCTCCAACTAAGACCATGTACGGTGGGGGAACCACTCTCAAACCACTAAAATAGTTTCACTTAATTAAATAATCAACCTCTCTCTTCCACCTTAGATTTCAACTAATCAATTGGGACAGATTTCAACCCCCCTATTGTGCGTATAAATTGTCCCTATTTGATCCCAATTTTTAATTCAACCCACTCTAAAACCCCCACTGTACATGCCCTAAGGTCTTATTGCAACAAGTCTTTTAGTTAATGGATGTGCCAAGAAGGCAATTTTTACATCCTCGAGATCCCTAGGGAAAAGTGTACATCTTTTTCTTCTAGGACTCAACCACCACGCCTTGGTTCCACTTGGGAACTTTATACCTTCGACTGCAGCCAAAGGTGAACCCTTCATCATTCCACCCTAATGAGTTAGAAGGGGTGATAAAGGCTTTCTGTTTTACCTATTTACTAGTGATGGTGATAATAGCATCCCCCTTGTTCTCACTGTACATCACACTGTACAACGAGCAAAAAAACTATGTTTAAGCTTAATCCTGAGCTCGTCGCATCTCATCATAAACACTATGATAATTACTATTACGTTGGGATGAACCTGCATGGGATTAACTTCAAACTCCTTAAGCAGTTTCGAGAACAAATAAGGGAAGGAGAAGCAGAGCCCATATCAAATGTGCTTAAGATAAATGGATGACCTACTAGTCGTTGGATTTGTTGGAGATTCTCCTACCCCCAAAGGAAGCAAGTCGACATCAGGAGGGATATTTTGGCCAGGAGGAATAGTAAATAAAAGCTTTGAGATATGAGCTGTGTCTTCAGAAACATCTTCGAGGTCTTTAGCCTTCGAAGATGTACTCTCATCATTGAGAGCTCGTCTACATTGATCTGGGGACTCGTCCTCTTATTCTATGAGGGTCTCATCTCTCTTGCTCGAGGAATCCATGTTTTCTACATTTACGAGGGTAAACTTACATTGAGGATGTCGCTTCTAGACTCCCTTTTTATCCTAGAAGGTACCCTTCTGGAAACTTCACCTTCATTCACAGGATTTTTGAGTTCGATGGTCCCCATTAAGGGTGAAATCCTTATAGGACACTTTCCTCTAGCAGCCGCCCAGACAAGGGGAATATCTTTTGAAGGTATATCAGTTATTACAAACCCATATGGATCCTGAGTAACATGACCAATCTCGTCAGATTCTAGAATAGTGCAAGAAACCTCATCGGAATTCTTATTGTCAAAATTGGAGGTTGAGCTTTTATGCTCTGTTAACTTAACCATATTCAGAAATGGAACCTTCTCTCCCACTGAGTGAAGCTCATCGTTGGATCCCCTCTCACCACAGATTTTCCTAGAGGCAAGAGATGCACTGGCTATTACAATAATAATGTTAGAAAATAAGAGTGAGAAGGAATAAGAGACTTGCTCGTCGGAAGAAAATAGGAGAAATTTTCTGAAAAGTGGTAAAGAGAGAGAGAGAGAGGCTGATGGAGGATGGAAACTCCTTCAAATAGCCTGAAAAAAAAATGAGGAAGTAAAAGTGGGGTAAAATGGCAGTTATGAAGGCTGAAAAGACGGACGCTTAAAGATTATCTTGGAAAGACTAAAAGTTTAAAAGGCGTGAGAATCTTTTGATGTCCATTGTAAAAGAAATCGTCATCCACACACGCCCTCTCTCATAACTGACCAAAACGCGCGTCCTTACAAATTGTGAAAAAAGTATAGATGAGAAAACCAAACATCACCTTGAGGGAAGTAGACAATCTTATGACCAAGTGAACTCAAGACATCGTACCAGGACTCAATCCTATGGCTGAATAACCTTGAGATATCTTAACAGGACGTCATTGTTCAATCACCTTGAATACCCCCAAAACCTCGAGGAGATCTTTAGTTTTCTGGGGATTTTTTATGATGGTTCAACCTAGCTAGACCAAATAAGTTGTTGGGCCTATATTGGCCCATGGAAGTCAGTATAGAAACGGTCTATAGTCTGATCGTATTTATCGACATTAATAGTATCATACAAAAGTTAAGTTATACTCAAAACACTATTAGGGTTACTCATGTATAAATACAAGGTGTTTCAACGTATTAGTATTCATTCATTATCCTATAGTATTCATACGGTTGTCTAACTTAAACATTTGAGAGTTTTCCACTAGAATTTCAAGGGGCTTATTTCTTGCAGATTGCGACCAAGAGACTTGTTGTGCAGATTGATCGGGTTCGAGACGCAGCAGATTCCGATAGCAAAATCATCTTAAAAATTAACTTTAGGCTAAGTTATACTCCCTCTGTCCCGTCAGTTTTGGCCTATTTTTTTGTCAATTTTCTCAGACCATATTTGACCATCAATAACTTTAATTACGGATA
>JAULKJ010288877.1:0-12453 GCA_032355405.1 Rubia balearica | reverse complement strand
GATTAACACGGGGGTGGAGATCCTCGTGGTAGAAACATAATCGATGTTTGTAAAATAGGTGAGTCGCATTTGCCTTATATGCGCGACTGTAACGTCTAGTTTGGTTTCTTAAACACTGTAATGCTATGACTTATGGTTTAGGGATAAAGGTTTGGGGAGCCTAATAAACACCCCCACCGATCGGTGGTTTATTTAAAAATAAAAATAAAAATTACATTTGCTGCTCATTTTGATTTCTGATACAAAATCAGCGCGGAAACCTGACAACTATGATAACAAAAAGGTACCGAAGGGGTACATTATTGGCTGAAGGTGTACGTTGAATTGTTGCCTTCAAAAGTCCGACACAAACACACAGAAGCCACCCACATAGGAGGCACTCGCTGGTCGATGGTTTCGTATGGGCATGCATGGCAAACACGTGCTCGCCCTTTGAAACTTTGGTTAAATTAATTGCATATAAAAACACGTTTGACGTTTCAACTTCCAATTCTATTTCAATTTCTGCATTAAGCATTATCCGGGATCCAAAGCTATAAATATAATTTTATAAATCGACAGATTGTGAAATGGTATTCATTTTTAATTGAATTCCATAGTTTGATACTCAAATTTTAAATTTGTCCTATTAAGGTATCCTCCTTTTTATTTATGTCTAAAAAATTGTGCCTCTTATTAAAAATTGGATGCCAATTTGATCAAAATTGTGTCATAATGGTACCCAAATTTAGCTAAAGAGTACCTTTTTGGGACATTTGTGAATCAGTAGGTATCTTTTAAAGGCAATTCTAAAAATAGGGTATCAAACTGTGAATTTCATGTCAAAATGGGTACCATTCTGGACATTTTCTCTTTATAAATCTGTTTTCTAAATCACCCTTAACGTACATTCAACTACTATAAAACAGGTACATAGGAACCGGTATATTAATGTTGAGAGAAGAATACTGATGCTAGGCACCGATTTTGTGCCAAAAGTGCCTATGAATATATCCAGCACCGGTATGCCAAATACTCATGCCAACTACTGGTGCCTATGTATATATTTAGCACTGGTTCACAAATGAACGGTGCCCATGGAAAAATGATGTTGCAAGTTATATTATATTTTTCAGCATCAGTAGTCTCGAAATGATATATATCGGTACTGAAATCAGTGCCTATGTACGGAATAGTGTTTTTGGCTGGAAAATAACTATCTCCGGTATATGGAAAAGAAATACCGGTGCCAAAACTGGATTTAATGCTCACCTACCACTCTATTTTGGAGGGTAAAAAGTTGGGTTTTGGGAGAAAAACTTCATTAAAGTTGGAGAAATTTTTTGATGACATGTGTGAGGACACTGTGGATGAATTTAGGGGGAGGCCCAAGATTTTGTCAAATTTCTTTGGTGAGAAGGATAGACCGTCGTATCCAGGTTACAAGAAAAAAGACACTGCCATATCATGTTTTGGTGGAATTGTTTTTAAAAAAACCCTTGGTTCGTGGAGTGAAACTAGCAAGAATAATTTGCTAAAGTTTTTGAATGAGAAACTTCCATCCGGTAACGGCTTGGCAGACAACCTCTATGAAGCGATGAAAAGTTTTTTTCCTATTAGAATGGAGTATAAAAAAACTACATGCTTGTCCCAATAATTGTGTTATTCACAGGGTTGTTTAAGAATGCTAAGGATGCAAAGAATATTACGTGGTCAATGGGAAGCAGTTCTCTTGAATATTATATTATTCGTCATTCGACTGGTACAGATCAGTGAAAGAAATTTGATAAGAAGTATCGGAACATTGCAAGTGAGTTTAGGATTTGAGGATGGCTTTGTGTGCTGATGAAATGCACTGGTTTGGAAACATGTCATCGAAACACAGTTTATGGCCGGATATGCTTGTCATATACAATCTTCCTCCGTATTTGTGCATGAAGAGGGAATATGTGTTAATGCTTTTGTTGATTTCGGGTCCCAACCAGTCCAGAAATGACATCGATATGTATTTGACCCCTCTGATAGAATATTTAAAGGAACCGTGGTCCACAGGTGTCAATGTGTTTGATGGTTTTAGTGGATCAGTTTTCAACTTGAAGATCATGCATTTTTCTACGATAAATTATTTTTCGACATATGGTAACCTATTGGGTTGTACGGTGAAGGGCCACAAGGCATGTCCTGTATGCAAGGAGGGCCATAATTTCCAGTAATTGAAGAATGGTCGTTAGACCGTGTATTTAAGTTATTGGAAATTCCTCTCCTGAAGCACAAGTTGCGTGAGGTCACGTCTCATTTTGTTGGTGGGAATCAGAGTAGAAAGGCGCCTAGACCATTGAATAGGGTTGTCATCCACAAAAAGGTAAAGAAATTGAATGTTGTACTCGGGAAAAAGATAACAAAGGTGGGTGCAACGACTGATAAACAGTTGAAGAAAAGATCGATTTTCTTTGATTTACTGTACTCGGAGAATTTGGAGGTTCTACATTGTTTGGATACAATGCATATTGAAAATAATTTCTGTGACTGTTTGATTGGAAAGTTAATTAATATTCCCATGGAAGCCAAATGATAGCTTAAATGCTCGGAAGGATTTGCTAGAGCAGAGTATTCGAACGAATCCAGCCCTGGAAGTGAGGGTAAGTTAACGTATCTGCCTCCTGCCACTTACAATTTGTCATTGGACGAGAGAAGACCGGCCTGTGAGTGTATTCAAGTAATGAAGGTGCCATATGGATACTGTTCAAATGTTATTCGTTTTGTGATTAATGAATTACGTTTAAAAGCCTTGAAATCACGTGATTGTCACATCCTTATTCAACAACTTTTACCCGTTGCCATCCAAGGTGTTATGGAGGAGGAAATGTGATATAAATTTATGCGCCTGTGTTTCTTCCTCAACTTCATTTTTTGGAAGAATATAGTAGGCAACGACTTGATAAATTAGATTAGGAAGGGATTTTAGTGTTATGTCAATTAGAAAAGTACTTTCCCCTCTTCATTATTTGACATCGTGGTCCACCTCATCATCCATTTGGTTAGGTATGTTTGAATATGCAGTGCCGTGGGAAAGCATTGGATGTACCCATTTGAGCGGCACGTGGGGGTTTTCAAGGTTACGTTCACAACACAGACGACCGGATGCCAGCAATGTGCAAAGGTAATTCACCGAGGAAATTATTAAGTAGTGTATTTTTGAACTTGATTGGAAAGAGAGCGGTTGGAGTTCCTGAAAACCCACATTCTAGTAGGAAGGTTGGGACTCCACGTTCAAAAGGTATAGTACATACACCTTCTAAGCTTAGTTGATCAAAGTTCACCCTTATATTTTACGAAATAGTAGCGAGACAGCCATCCATGTTCAAGAGCACATGTAAATTTTACAAGAACTCTATCAAGATTGGCCGTTGAATAAAATACAGTTTGAGCACACTTCTACATTTTTTAATTCATTTTATAATCGCTGCAATGTGGACGGTATACCCAGTAAACTTCGTTCTTTTCCAAGGAAGCCTAAATGTACGGTCATCATATACAAAGGATATGATATAAATGGATTTAGTTTTGCAAAGATGGAGAAGAAAAATGAGAGACGAAGCAAAATAGTGGTGTCTACATTGAATCTGAATTGATGTTGCAGGTTAGTAAGAAAGATAAAAATCTAATTGTTGTGGTGATGAACTTTTACAGGATGATTGAGGAGATTCGTGAGTTGAATTATGATGAGTTTAATGTTGTTATATTCAAATGAAGGTGGGTTGAAAATGGCTATGGGGTTCGTTCGGAGAAACCCATGGGTTTCAGATTAGTGAACTTGAATAGAGTAGGATACGAGGATGAAAAGTTCATCTTGGCTGCTCAGGTAAGCCAGATTTTTTATATCAGAGATCCTAGAAATGAGAAGTGGCATATTTTCCAACATGGGAAGAAGTTCTATTTCGAAGAAGGGATTGATTGGCATGTCCCAGCCGAATGTCCCAAGTTTCTATTAGCATTTCCGAGTTTGGACGATGCTGATAGAAAATTTCTAGGTGGATGATCACATGGCGATGGATTATAGGTAGATGAGATTTGTCGAATTGTGGGCGTGATTTTTTTTAAAAGGAAAATATGAGGGACATTTTTATTGAAATGTGGTTATTAGGATTCTTTGGTGTAAGTTGTAGTGTTTATTTGTAATGGTTTTCCCATTATGTTTGAAACACTTTTTAAAAGTAAAATAAACTCTAGCATCGATTATTCATACTTATATTCGGTGCTAGAGAACAAATTAATTTCTCTGTTTTATCATAGGCACATGTAATCTACCATAGGGCATCGGTTTATATAACGGTTCTTAATACATGTAAAAATATACTGGCCATTCTCTCTGGTCTAGATTAATTTTTCAAAAATCATAAAAATCATCTCTACACAGCTACCTAGAGATAGCATAGGCGCCGGTTATCCTACCGGTGTTCGCTACTTAGAATAAATTTTTATGTTTCAGTTTCTGGTCAAGAAAAAAACAAAAAAATTCATTTAAAGCAGGCTCACACAGCTGATTTATTCTTAGGCACTGATTATAAAATAATAAGCATTGTTATATACCAGTGCTTTATATACCAATGCTTGATACTTAGAAAATTATTAAGTGCATAGGCCTATGGTTTCGAACAGGTTAAAAAAATTAAAGCAACTCAGCGCAGCTGCTTTACATGATCACCGATTTTATCGAATTCATACTGGTGCTAACTTGATTTTAAGGTTAAATGTAACCCACTTGTTAATATCTTCTTCACTTTGGCTTCAAAACCTAAAAGTTTGAAGAAAAAATCTTCCAAAAAATCACATTTTGAGCCTCTCTGAAATGATTCACAAATAAGAGGGTGAATCCAATTACGTGGCTCATCATTTACATATATTACTTGATTATACAAGCATGTTGATGAATATCTCTTTCTATTGCACATAAATAGTTATAATTTATGAGGAGAAAATGTGATGGAGATCAGGGTACGACTACAACCATAAATGAAGACATTCCACGTCTTGATCAAACATTCAAGGTTATGTTTGTGATCCTCTAAGTGACATGGTTGGACCTATGACAAGGTCTATAATGAATCTTAGAGATGCTGCATTAAATGGTTTGATTGATCGCCTTCATAATGAAGAACTTAAGAAGAAGTCGTCTTGGATTACTTATTCAAGGTTGTCGATTAATTGAAGACATTATGAATAACACTTTACTCCTTTTCCTATTGGGATTTTTAATGAGGATGTGTGATCATTGTAAAACATTTATTTTTGTTTTGGACTGGTTATTCTCGGCCATGTGGGCCTTAGGAGATCTGTTCGAAATTATACAGTCCATTAGGGTTTAGTTTATTCAGTCTTATTCTGATTAGAATTAGATTTGTAAAGATGAGATAAGGTAATATCTTTCTAGTCTAATTCTAGACAGAATCGGCCGAGATTTATAGTATAGGATTTGATTTTTGGTATTTTAGTTAGATATAGTTTTAGCTTCCTTAAGCTTCCATGAGATTGATTCAGATTGTGATTAGGGTTTCCATGTAGCTCTCGAGTTCATCTCTATTTAAAGAGAGATGGCTGAAAATTCACATTACACTTTTATCAATTATATTCAGACTTTTGAGACATTCTCATAATCTTCATTGTTGCTTAAACCTGCTGGCTATTTAAGTTTCAATACTCCCTTTATATTTGCACCTTGCGGGCTAGACGTTTATTGAGAACCCTTTTAAGTGTACCCTGCGGGCTAGATGCTTAGAAGTCGAGTTTGTACCCTGCGGCCTAGATGCTGCAATTCGTGCAACTTAGGTGGTTTTGGGCGAGATTCCCACCTCAGTTAAAGATCCAATATTCCGCAATCCCGAGTCTTCGCAAGGAGATTCATATCAAGATGTATTTACAGTTTGTGCACATCAATTACATTCAATCAACCACAACTTGTGTTAAACCATCATTGTCATGTTAGTTGTCATGGAATGTTTGTTCATGTTTTGTTGACATTTTTAATAAAATTTTTGGTTGAATGAAAGGTGTTTGTCAAAATTCTTGGGTTGGTTTTCTTGGAGATAACACCAAAAACTCTAAAGAGGATATGCAAGGCATCATCTTCTTCACCTGGACCCCGGTACAATGAACATGAAGGTGCACAAAATGAGGCTCACATATTTACATGCAATTAGGTAGAAACTTTGATGGAATGTTGATCAGCGAATCTCGAGCAGATTGAGAATGGAATCGGACAAGTCTGAGTGCTACAATTTCTGCAACCTCATCTCATCATTATGATAGAAGGAGGGTGCCACTCACTATCACCACGACATGTACGGGAAACCAATGGGTAAGATATTAGTAGAATCTTTCCACAACTAAGGTAATGACACTCTGGTCCCTTCACTTGAACTAGAGTAGCAACCTTGGAGGTGGGTGTGCAAAATCTTCTTACAGAATTACAGTATCAAAGATCTTCCTGCAATCAGATGGAAAATGTTTTTAGCTAACAATTCCCGGATGCAGTGAAAGTCATTGGAGCTTTCCTAGCTTACCTCGATTCCGACAAGGAACATGTGGTTGGGGGATGTAAAATAATTCTCTTGTAATTATTCTTGACTTCGTATAACATAGTGTGAAATGTGGAGATTAGAAACTTGGTTTTTGTAATATTACTTTAGAATCTCATGAATGATTCTACGTAATTTCCTAAATTTCTTAGGTTAAATAATTATTATGTCACTTCATTGGAGGAACGTAACTTGTAAGGGAAACGGTTGGTTTTGAGGGGGGGGGGGGGGTTTTATGGTGTGTACACAAAGAAATTGGCCCGCAGTGATAATTTATAAAAATGACACCCACTAAACTTTATTGAGTTTAAAGGGCCTTCCATGCATCCGTACATTCCCAAATCACAAATTGCAATGGCATATTATTGAATTGCATTTAGGGGTCATCAATTTTGTGAATCGATGATTCCAACTTTCTTGGAGGGAGGTAAGTGCAAAAAGAAAAAATTTCGCTCGTAACTCCACATTGAAATATGATTGAATGTGATTCTTCCATATTAAAACCCAATTCATTTTCCATGTTCATAACATAATATTTATCAATGACCGGCACAAGAAAGCTTCAATGATCCATTTTGATTTCACTTTGTAACTTCCAAGTACTCAACCATAAGTTACTCTCGAACATGCACTAGCACTTAGGATTTAGACGAAAACCCTATTAATTAGAATTACAGAATGCAGAGAGTATATTCAGGTAAAGGTTGAAAGAAGAAACACAGAAAAACATGATGGAGAAGATAATCGAAGAACTTATGGACCAAAAGTGAACAACAAAATTAATAGAGCGGAGACTCCACACAAATTCACAATTATGAAAATTTTTTAAGAAAGGGAAAGAAGATTAATAATAGAGAAAATTACAGGTTGTTGAAGAACTATGGTGCACGGGAACAATAAGAAGAGAAGAAGAAGATAAAGGATTCAAACATTTGAGGAAGCAATAAAGCACATAAATTAATTTAGGACACCGAAAAGTCAATGAGAGTTAAATTGTACAAAAACACAATGATGGATTTCTGACAAAAAGTAATTTACCTTTTTCGGAAAATGAGTAGGTGGCGGTATATGAATATGAGTGATACACTGAATAATGATGGAATTAAGTCAACGAATTTGAGGAACTTATAAGGAAAGAAAATATAGCGGCATGAGAGAATAGACGGAACGGTGTAACGAATAATGAGGAGAGAATCTCGGAAACAAGATCGCAACAGCTAAAGCCTGTCTGAAACTCTACACTTTCAAATACAAATTTTGAAAGTTAGACATCCCAACAAAATCACAAATATAGCCAAAAATCACACAACTGTTCGGGGAGACAATTTAGACACCAGTTCGCACACATTCCACAAACATAGACATTGCTTCATGTTTCACTGACTTCATGGCTAAGGAGGGATAATGGTGTATACCAAGCCCATGAGTTAGAAGCTGTTAGCCTTTAGAACCATCCCAAGATTCAGTCACATACTGATAAAGACAGAATCATGTACAACAATACTCAACCACAAACCAAGAAAGGTGGATCCATGTCTAGGAGGACTCAGCCACGAATCGAGAAAGGCGGAGCAACGTTCAAGACTCAGCCATGAACCGACATTATAGAAACCACGATGCAACTACGATGTAACCTATGATTTGAAACCCTAGCAATGTGCAACCATGACTGTATTCTAATATAAATACAAGGAGAGCAACACTAGCTTAGGTGAGTAACACTGAATTGAGAAATACCAATTCTCTTAAGGAAAGAACTGAATTGATCATCAAAGCTCTTTCCCTATAATCAGTTTCGGGACCTTTCTTTTAGGTTCACACTGACCATACGGTGAACACCAACCATCTAGCCTAACCGAGAATACAACATCAATAGGACATCAGCTCGAGGATAGTGATTGTCTTGGCTGAAAAGTTAGGTGGGGTTCGAATAATTTTCATCTCTGTCACGTGCACAACTCATCTCTATTGTCTCCAAGCCATCCATTTTTGGGGGTCTTAGGCATCATCAAGTTGGTTATCCTTCCACTTCAATTTTGTTCTTTTTTATTAAAGACAATCATTTTGATTTTAATTACATTGTTCACTGCTCTGCTGTCATCAAGAAAAATAATCTCCAAATAGTTTTCCTTTAATTTAAAATATAACTACTTGGCCATTCGAGTTAATTAGTCTGTAAATATTACAGCTCACCTTCTACAACTTGAGCTTTTCATATTCTAACTATTTTTGATGACTAATCTTGGGTTGTTTAGGTTCATCTACTTGTTTCTAAATCAGAAGTTGCTGCTATATTTAAGGAATTTTGTGCTCTTGTTTTGAGAAAATTTTGGCGCCAGATCTGTAGAGTTCGAACAAATAATGGCACTGAATTTTTACTACTCAAGCCTTACTTTACTGAAAGTGGGATTTTATTTGAAACTTCTCTGTTGATACACCTCAGCGAAATGGTCATGTTGAACGCAAGCATCGGCATCGCCTCAATGTTGCCGTGCTTTTTTACTTTCATGCACTTTTAACAATTGATTTATTAGGAGAATGTGTTTTAATTGCAGCCTATTTGATCAACCATACTCTTACTCTGTAACTTGATGGTAAAACTTCTTATAATTGTTGCATTGACGTGAGTCAAATTTCTCCATACTCCAGATTTCTGATTGTTTGTGCTTTGCTTTTCTAGTATCTTGAATACATGATAAATTTGTGTCTCTAAATCATAGTTATGTCTTTCTAGATTACTTTTCATGAAATAAGGTGTTGTGTGTTTATAATATAGACCTTCAGACTTTATTCGACAGTCGTGATATAGTTTTTTTATGAAGATCGGTTCCCTTATGCTTATGTTTTTTATTTGGTGCTTGAGCTCTTATAAAATGCCTTTTTCAACTAACCAACTATGTCATCTCTGCGCCACAAGTGATCCTTCACGACATCGGAATTTCTGCTTACTCGCCTATTGAAGTCCTACCTATCGTCAGTGTCCCGATGCTGAGCGGTGGGACACTTTGTCCACAAGGAAGATTCCGGAGACTTACTTTGCTGATGAAGCATTTTTGGAGGCCCTACAGCTCAAGGAGCCGATCCTATGCCTCCTTGTAAAAGGGGTTTTGGGAGGTTTTCTATCCCGAGAAGTGCCCACGTATCAAAGGTACACTCACGAGTTCCTATCCACTGTAAAGACCTGTACTGAGGTGGATGGAGTACAAGAGGTTCATAGAGGCAGCTTTCGAGTAGGACACTACAGATATTTGAGCGAGGCTGGATCCTAAGAGGCATACACCCATGTAGGAGGAGAGTTTCTTGTTCTGGTATACTATTACTAAGAAGCCCTTAAATTTCAGGGACAAGAACAACACCATTATCCATCCAACACTCTGGTATGTACACCTCCTTCTATCTTCTACTCACTATTGTCGCGCTGAGGCAATAAACATCCCCAACGATGAGATACAGTTTTTATGGGAGTTGACCAGTGAGTGGATGGGTTTTGGAGCCTAGGCAGATTTTTGGGTGTCTAGGATTTTGGAGGCGGCAAAGAGAGATAGGGGTGAGATTTTGACCGGGGGTACGATTACACTTCTGGAAGAGCATTTGGGCGTTGAGATACCTGATGGCTTCCAGCGCCTTGGTCAAGGATTATCCTAACGCATCACGTTAACCTGGACGGTAAAATTTTATTTGATCAAGACCACCACTGATCTGCGGTCATTCAAGTGGTTGTACGGGGCTTGGAGTGTCCCTTTCATTAAGCTGCAACAGTTCTAGCATACAAAGCTAGAGTGGGATACACCGGTGACTTATTTGGCGATTCAGCCAGATTAAGAGTGCAAACGGGGATTCGAGAGGGAGCTTAAAAATCTCCCCATTCACTCTGATGAGGGTGCCATACCCTTTACCATAGATCCACTGCACGAGTAGCCGATGTGGCCCCAGTGACCACGACCTTCTCCACAGCGCCCTGAGTTGGACCCGATGCAGAGTGGTCACAGCCACCCTCAGCAGCCTCTAGCGGACTCGATTTCCCGGCTGCACAGCATGATGTATGACCATAGCTTGTACATGTCACAGAACCTCTTGGACATAGATGAGGAGATCGACCTGCTCGCTTCCACAATGTGGGATATGCGAGCACAGGATGGTGGCCCCAGGGGACCGAATCCCCCAGCAGCAAGGCACAGGGAGCGACGTCTGAGGAATGATGCATGGATGGCCGAGTACCAGCAACGAAAAGGAGATGGTAGTTCTTACTCCCATCAGGGATAGTGAGCACTTCTCTATTGCATACCCCCATACTCTTCTTTGTATTGTGTTTTTGCCATGTTTTTTCTACATTAAGGACAATATAGGATTCTAGTGTGGGGAAGGAGTAGTTTTTCTTTTCAGACGTTTGTTTTTAATTTATTTTCGGATGTTGTTTTTCTTCATTCAGATTATTAGTTTCGTTAGGGATGATTTATTTTGGGATGTTTGACTGTTAGATTTTCTTTACGCTATTTTTATTTTGGTAGACTTTACACATTATGGATAAATCCAATAGTTTTGGAAATTTTGAAAAAAAAAGAATATAAATAAACCTGCTAAGTTGAAAACCCGAGAGGATAATTTAGGCCACATTGGGGGCCTGGATAGGTCGAAAACCCGAAAGGACGGCCTAGGAAAAATGAGAGGCTAAATGTGGGTGAGATGTGAGCCTAAGAAACACGATGTGTGGCTAGGATGAAAACCAAAAAGGGATCCTAGGCAAAATGAGAGAAAGAGAGAAAAAGAAAATGAAATCATGTTACTATCTAATCATTTTCCGGCATTTGAGTCATAAGGTTGTGGTTGAAAATTGGTTGATCGGGTAGCCTAACATCATGGCTCTTCTTGGGGTAGGGTAAGTTAGTGGGGAAAACGAAGCACGGTGTGAAATTCTTGATTCTTGGTGTGCTTCATTTTTTCAGGTATATGTGTTGTTGGTATAAAGTCAAGCTTATGTTTGAAATTTAATATTTGTTTTATAACTTCACTTGATACCATGGACATTTGGGGAATATCAATTCGGATTAGAAAATGCTTCTATGGATTAGGGAATTGATAGTATATATGGGTAAATTTAGGAAAAGGGGTTTGTGTGATGAATACTTTTGGGGAATTATAAAGTTGAGAGTTTCGTGAGATTTTTATTTGGGGGGTTATTAAAATTAGGGTCGGGATATTTGAACTTCTTCGTATTCTTGAACCTTTTCTTACTCGAGGAAGAGTAAGGTTTAAGTGTGGGGAGGTTTGATGTGTCCATATTATACCATTATTTTGCGGATCTTTTATACTCATTTTGGTAGGCTTTTGTGCTTTGGATAATCTATTTTACCTTGAAATTCTATTACTAGAGTTAAGAGCGACTTTATCGCTTTTGTCACTTGTAACAAGGATTCCGTGAGATGAGGTAATTTTTGAAGATTTGAAGACCTTGAAGACTTCATTTTGAGACAATGAAGACTTTGAAGACCCGAAGAAAGGAAGAGGAGACAACTACACTAAGACCAAAGAGAAGAAAACAACGTCTGAGAGCAGAGTACTTTTACTGTCGCGAGTAGCGACAAATGTGTCGCGATCACGATGGTACTCTGCTCATCACGAGTCTTGACGAATGTCTTGCGAGTCGCGACGGTCCGCGGCTCAGACTTACTTTTTGGACTTTTGTACTAAAAATACTCATTACTTTTCTCTTTCTTCTCTAACTTTCCTCTCCCGATTTCAGATCATAAAACCCTTGTTTTTTCATCTTTTCTATCTTAGTTTTTATTGAATTCATGTTTGATTTTCTTTTGTTAATTAGTATAGGTTCTAGTAGCTAAACATAACCTTGGGAGCAATTGATTAAGGCTTCCAAACCCATGTCTTGAGATCTATATGTAAG
>JAULKJ010288867.1:0-12455 GCA_032355405.1 Rubia balearica | reverse complement strand
CATGACAAGAACATGAAATGATAAAAATACCCCTTATGAGAAACCTATCTTCTTTTTCAAAACCTATCTTTCTTCTTCAAAATTCCGCAGCAGGCGCTATCGTGCTCAGCTGCTGCCAGTAGAAACCTTGCTGCCGCCTCCATATTCACCACCACCAGTGCCAGTAAACCTAGCCTCCACCACCCTCTCGTCTTCCCCTTGCTACCGCAACCCTTCTCTTTCTCCCCTCCCCTTCACCTCCGCCACCCTCATTCCTCTCTTCTACCCTTCAGTTCCACCACCCTCTCCCTTCCCTGTTGCTGGCGCCACCCTCCTCCCTCTCTCCTTTTCACGTCCACCACCCTCTCTTTTCCCCCTCGCCGCCGCCACTCTCCTCCTTCTCCTCCCTTAAACACCGATATTGCTCCTTTCTTCTTCCCCAACCCCAGCCCATACCACTTCCAAACCCTAGCTCACCACACCACCACCACCGTTGTTTCCTTCTTTTCCCCCACCATTGATTCACCACCCTCCACCACCCCTAAACCCTAGCTAGTCACACCACCACCGCCATTGCTTTCTTCTTCCCCCACCACAGATTCACCACCCCGAACCGTAGCTCGCCACACAATCATCGATGTTTCTCCCTACTCCTTTCTCTCACCATCGATTCTCCACCCTGCAGCTCCCTTATACTTCTCTCGCCAAAGATTCACCACCGATGCTGCGGAATCCTGTGGAAATAGATCCCGCGGACGGGGCTTTCGTGCTCGTTAAATCGATCTATCAGGGTGCCACTGCAATAATCGGACAACTAGATTTTAGCATCGTTCGTGGAGGTGCAGCTATCGTGGTGTTGATGGGGGAAGAAAGAAAACGAAGAAATAAAATGGGGGGAAGAAAGAGAATGAGGGTTTTCATTTTTTTTCTTTTTTAATTCAAAGGAAAATATTTTTTCCCACAAAAACCAGCCATCGGGAAATTGACAAAAAAAAGTCAATGGAGTCAAATGTTAGATTAGTACTTTATGAGATTCCAGCCTAATGACAGAATCATTTTGGCATTTAACTCAAAAATCTATCAAGAATTAAGTTGATCTTATTTATGTAGTTTGACATTTACCGAGTTACAACTTTTTAATATAAATTTTAATTCAGAGGCATTTTGAACTGTTCTTTCAGTGTAACTTTACTTCATTTCAATTCAATAAGTTTGATTTTTTTCTTCAATTTGCTCGATTTCTTTTCAGTTTCTTTTAACAAAATTTAGCTAAATTTATTAATATTGTTGTTACTATTCAACCCGGGTTTGTTCTATTCTATTGCACTCTGTTCAAATAAAGAAAAAAGGCCATTATTTAATAACAAATTATTGTAAATCAAATTATAAAAAATGGTTAGTAAAATATTACACATATATTAATACCTTTTAAAATCATACATTTTCATGGTAAGTTATGAAACTTTTTTTATTTACTAAACACTTTTATCGATTGAGTTATCACTTTGCATCTTTATGCACTTAAGACGTCTGCATTCAAATTAATACATAGCTATTCTCGCATTTTTGCGTCCATATGTAGTTTATAATTTGGTAGAGTGTAAAATGCTTGGATGACCACCAAATCATTGGAAAGTGCAAATGTAACTCTTAGATTTTCAAAAGTGCATATATACCCATGACCGGCCAAATATGTAAACTTATACCCGAGTGCCCGCTTTTTTCCTCCTAATTTAATTTAAGCACAACTACTTGCTTAGATGATTTTGGGTACAACTGCACTTTCAAAAAATGCGAGATTATATTTGCACATAACAAAGAGTTTGGGGTTATATAAGCATTTCATTCTTTGGTATATCTAGCATTTGTTTTTTTCCTTCTGTTAGTGATTTTTAAAATAAACCTAAGTTGAGCATAACAATAAATCCAAAGCACACATATGTACACAAGTACATAAGATTAGAAATGATTAATCAATCCTTATTACTCCTTCATTCTAATTAGCTTTCTGTACCTTATCATTCAAATTCTCTCTGCTCTCCCCCCTCTCTTACTTTACCTACTGAAAATGGCTAGTGAACAGTAATCCCTCTCACAATAGTCATCGAAAAACACGATCGACAACCATCGCTACCTAGCTGCAACTATGCATTCCTCCATGGCGGCCACAAAAAGCGTCGCCCAAGCACTAAAAAACTAAAACCCACCCATATCGGAAACTCTCCCAACTCCACATAAAATAGAATCCACCACCCAATTTAAAGGAGAACCAGCGGTGCTCTACTCTCCGGAACAAATCCAGTCCCTATTTATCCATTATGCTAGGAAACTTCGTAGGAGGTAGGCTGACTATGGATAAAATTGAGGCTGAATTCAAAACAATCACATTCAACAAGTACCAACTACGAGCGATCGACCATCACAACACACTCATCCAATTCGAAGTCAAGGAATACTTCCAAAGATGCTGGATCAAGGCTATATGGTCATTCAAAGGGATAACAATGTGTATCCTACGATGGAGACCGAAGTTCAAGCCGGAGCTGGAATCGTCTGTGGTGCCAGTTTAGGTAACACTGAAAAATGTTCCCCTTTATTACTATAATACACCCTCTGTTTTGGCCATAGGAAATCAAATTGGTACCTATATGAAAATGAATATGGCTACTGAATAGCTTACTCTTCTATAAAACTCTGTGTGGAAGGTGATATTCTCAGCACTTTAACCAGTTTTATTCGGCTTGGTTCTATCACTAATAATGAGAAATATTATATAGAATATGATAATCAACCTCTCTACTACAGCGATTGCAAGAAACTAGGACATCAAATGTTTTAGTAGGAAGCACAAATCACTCACACAAGTGAGAATAGAATTATTTGGAAACCTGCTCAGAATGGACTCTTCAACCTTTAGGAAAGAAAAAGTAATGGTTGCGAGTAGAAATTGGAACAAAATTATGAAGAAGATATGGCACAAGTACAATCCAAAGAAAGTTAACATTTTCATGTGGAAATTATCTAATGACATTCTACCTTTCGGTGACATTATCATATTTTCAACATTAGCATTGCCTCTAAATGCCTTTTTTCCTCAATTTGCCACTCTCTGTCACACTTTTTTTACTGATTGTACATTTGCTACCTCTATTTGGCAACACTTTAACTATGTTCTAGGTACAGCTCAGCATTTCTGATCAATGTTTGATAGTATCGCCTTTCTCTTGAAAAAACCGATTTCTACTTCCGTGCATAACAAGTTACTAGCAATTACACCATCTAAGATATGCTGGAACTTGTGGAAAAGAAATAGGTTCATACATGAAAACTACATGCCATGTCTGATCTCATGCATAGAGGAAACTTAAAAAGACATCTTTGATGCTTTCTATGTCTACCCTACTTGCATTAAAAAAGTTAAGACAGAACTTGGATTCAATCGGGCCTAATACCATTTCTCACTTAACCAAAAAAGCAAAAAATCTCTGTCATTAAATGGAATATGCCACAATTTGACAGTAAGCTGAACGTTGATGCGTCCTGGTCTTCTAATACAAAAAAATGTGGGATTAGTGTTATTATGAGAGACATCAATGCTTTCTTTATTTCTTCTTTAAAAAATATGGTTTGGCCTCATCGGCCTGACACTCAGAATGATTGCAATCAGAGAACGTTACTAGCTTGTACAGAGATATAACTTGTTTTCCTTCTCCATTGAAACTGACTGTAAACAAGCAACTAATATCATCTCCCAACCTAAAAAGGCTCCCTGGTCCATATTTAATCTTGCATATGAGCTACCTGTCATTCTCAAGTTGATACCTATGTCACATACACTTAGATAGGATAATTTTGTGGCTGATTTTCTGTAAAAAAAAATGCTACATTAGATAGAGTTTTCACCTCTATTTCTCAGATTTATCAAAAGGCCAAAGGCCTCATACACTTGGATAGATTATCTGTCCCATCCCTTAGAATCCAATATGATCATATGTTGCTGATAATTTTACTTTGCAGGCACAGTAAGAGAAGGATAAAGAAAGAGGCAACTGAAGATGGTGACTTTTGCAACCCCATGGATCAAAACATGGAGATTTTGAAGGAATTCAAGGGATTACAGGAACCAAAAACCTTCACAGCCGTTTTGATACCTCAGGGAAGATTTGACGTGCTTAAGGGAAACTCTTGGATACAAATTTTTTTACCGCAACAGCTCTACATTAAAAGCACTTAGGGACGCTTTGGAAGTCCGTCCATCCACCGACATTAACACAGGGGTGGATATGTGGGGGATGGAAACACTTTCAATGCCTCCCTTCGTGCTTCAAAAGACAAAAAATATGTACTTCATAGTTTGCTTTAGGAAACTCTCAAAGGTTCAAGTTGATACTTAAAATCTTTATAGTCTAAGGATTGGGGTCCCTAATATATCACCCTCCCTACATTGTGTTATTTGTTTAAAATAGCTTTTCACCCTATATTAATTAAAAATATTATCCAATAATAATGTAAAATATGAAATATCTATAGATTAAAAAAAAGGAACTAGGAGTGTTAAGATTTTAAATACATTTAAAATTAATTGACTACTTATTACAATCGATACACATAAATTTCATTGGTTATTGTCTCTTTAATTTTATCTCTAACTAAAATTGGTGTAACTTAAATGCTTCACCAAGAAGAAGAAGTAACAAATATGAATGTAATGTGATTTATCTTTCTTACAATGTCTATATATCGATGGTCCTAACATAATTCAAAGTAACAAAATTATGATCTTTCCTTTGATTTCTAAGCTCACATTGTCAAATTTGCACCAAAGATTTGACGAGAATGAAAAATCAAATGGTGATCCGACCTCAATCTTTTCTTCTTGTAGCCCTTGTCTAATTCTTAATTTTCTCTTTACTTTTTAAAGTGTATGTACGTAGATGAAGTAACACAAGCCAGTGGTTACATTCTGCTGGACACTAGCACTAAGTGGGTAGAAGCAAGTCATTTCACGGTAGATGAGTAGAAAAAAGGAAATGGGAAGACATCAACAAAATTTAATTACATGAAGGATACTAGTAGAAAATAAGTTGCAGACGGAAAGTATGAATACGCTCTAACAATTACAGGAGATGCATCCCTCATATTCAACAATTTTATGAAGTTGTTGTTTTGGGAAACAGTACCGCTGGAAAGGACACATTAGTTTCGATATGTTCGAAGGGTGAATAAGAGTAACTTGGAGGCTCCAATAAATAACGTTAGCGGGCTTGCATTGATTTTTACAATATATGATCGGTTCATATATACACACACAAACACACACATATCATGAACATATAGCTATGTTAATATAATTTAATCAATTTGAAAAGATAAGTTTTTTTTTTATTTTTACAATCCATTAACCTTTGGGACACTTCACTTTTGTACCCCAACCATTGCTTACAATGTAAGAATACATTCAGTATTTGCATCTAAATTATATAAGCATACGATGGTTTTATGGATTAAAATAATTAATATTAAAATGGATGTATTACACATTGCCTAAAAATAAGACAATGTGTTCATAAAATGGTTTTAATAAGGTACACACTCATATTCATAAAATACAATTCATATATGGTACTAGAGTACCATACTTATCGATCTCTATTTTTCATGGATGAATCAAGTTATAGTTTTAATATTACTCATATGCCACTAAAGGTTGAATAGAATATTATGTAAATGCAGCCAACTGTTATTAGTACAAGATTACTAAACATTATAATAGTGCTCGGGTTTTATTGTATTTTATATCATTCCTTGCGATTTTCATTTGAACAAAATTTTAACCTCTAATATGTAATTTTTTTGGATCATTTTTTAAAATTTCAAAAATATGATTTTTGCAAATAGCTAAAGATTAATCAATAATATATTTTTTAGAACTCTGTCTTGATAAAGTTGGCCTTTGGTTATCAAAAATAAAACTCAGACGATTGGATTGGATTGGATTGGAATTAGTGGTCCATCTTTTTGGGTTATGACAAGTCAAAATTGGAACTATTTTACATGGTGTTATCTGCACCTTGTCAACACAGTACAAAGTGGGTTAGGATAAGTTCACTTCGAGCAAGAAAGTGAGCCTAACAAAGTCCGCTCGCAAACTATCATCTACAATATGAAGCACAGAAGCACCACTACCACAATGTGCCCCACTAAGCCCATGATTAAGCACATGACGAGGATATAAGAAGTACAAGGCATAAACTAAGTTTGATTCTAAAAAAGCATGTTATTTTCACTAGAACATTGGTTGAATCCTAACGTCGGTCATCCGGTCGGTAAGTACGAAAAGGAAAAAAAATCATGACTGACGTCACATGTGCACAAGTGATCTTATGTTTGGTTGTTTTAAATGATTAATTAATGCCATGACTAACATGATTGAAAATTGTGATGTCATACATGAAAGGATGCAACATAATTGTGGTTGATAGACCACAACATCTCAAAGGAAGACATCGCTGGTAACTTTCACTTTAACAAAGTATTATTCTTATATAAGTATGATTGTTGTATATTTCATTTGCGTATAGCCTATTGCTTGCACAATATATGCTTTGTGTGAAACTATAGTAATGGGACGGTGAGAATTATCAATTGACTTTCAATGTATAAAAGAATTTAACTGGCTCATCATTCGACTATCAACAGGCTTTAAACGTACATATATAGATTAACTTTCAACAATGGAGTGACAATTGATTTAATTTTAATAATATGTATTATAAGTTTGTAATATGTTATTGTAGTAGTTGTTTTTTCAAGGGCTCACATTTCACTTTAAATGAAAATTAATTGAACATTAATTTAATTTTATGTGTCACTTAAACATTAACTTTGCCCTCGACAATTAAATAATTTCTTTATCAATGATAAAATACAAAAAAATGTCAAGATGATAGACGTCTCGCATGAACATGGCCAAAGTTGGATGCCTCGATGCCAACCAATCATTCCGATAAAATTAGTTGAATCGATATATAGCAGGCTCACATCGATAAATGACTATAGGGGCATCGGCCACGCATTTAATTCAACCAACAGTATAGCAATCAATCATAGCAATGTAGGTTGCATATTTGATAGGCTTGCCACAGCTTGATAACCTAATCTTCGGTCATACACCAGCATAACCGACGACAGTCGTGGTAACGATCATAATATTTTTACCTCAGTTTTGAACCGAGTAAAAGGTACTAGCCACTATTTACCACCGTTATTTTTCAGGAAAAAAACTGAGGAAAACAATCCTCCATAACCGAGGTAAAAGATGTTGTTTCTTGTAGTGGTACTACACAATTGTTTTGGTTTAATTTATATATGTGTGTGTGCGTCTGTGTGATTTGGGACGGGTCTAAAATATCCATCCCAACCCGCCCATGCTAACTTGTTCCAACTTTTTTTTTTCAATTTAAACCACAAATTTTTGGGGGCTGTTTATTAGGTCCCCAATCTTTAAAGTAACAAAAAACACAAATTAAGCTTGAATTGTGGAAATATAATGAGAATATACCTATTGTAATCTAGGGTAAATGAAGGTGTAAATGACTTGTTCCAACATGAAATTACATAAGTAAATTTTGATTCCATAGTACCCAGCAAAAATTTTGAATCTGTTTCGAAGGGAGACTCGCCTATGAGTCAAAATTACATAAATTCTTTCACTCAGGTTTGATAGTTGGGATCAAATAGTAATAATATGAATGTAATTAATCTATCAATAAAAAAATCTATCAATAATTAATTTAATCATATTTATGTGGTTTTACTTTCACTAAGTTTTAACTATTTAAATTGTGATTCGGACACATTTCGAACTTGTTCTTTTCAGTGTAATTTTACTTTTTTCAATTCAATTAGCTTAATTTTTTTAATTACTCAATTTATTTTCTGTTTCCTCTAATAAAATTTAGCTTAATTTATTAATATTATTGTTAGTATTCAACTCGGGTTTGTTCTCTTCTCTTGCGCTTTGTTCAAATTAAGAAAAACAAAGGGTGTTATTTTATAAAAATAATATTACAAATCAAATTATAAAAAATGGTTAGCAAAATATTATTATTTTATTAATCAATTTTAAAACCACACATTTAATGGAAAGTTATCAAACAATTTTTATTCACTAAACACTTTCATCGAATGAGTTATCAGTTACCATCTTTATGTACTTAAAACATGTGTGCATCCTAATTAGTGCTTAAATATTTTATTTTTTTTACAAGTCTGTGTAGGTTATAATGTGGTACATTCGCCATTTGTATGTGTCCTCATGATGTTAATGTTGAAAAAAACCTAATCACACATTTGTACACTAGTAATTACATAGGATTAGAAAAGATTGTTAAATCCTTATTAATTACACCTTCACTCTAATTAGCTTTCCATACCTTACATTTATTTAAGCTATTATCTAAAAATATTGTAAAATATGAAAGAACTGTAGATTACAAAATGAACTGGGAACGTTAAGATTTTAAATAATTACAATCAATACACGTAAATTTCATTGTTTATTAATCTCTTTAATTTTATCTTTAATTGAACTTGATCTAACTTATGAATTTCACCAACAAGAAGAAGTAATAGATATGTAATGTAATGTTTTCCTTTTTTCAACATATGCATATACACGATATTCCTTGTCATGACATAAATCAAAACAACATTATTCTGATCTCTCATTTCATTTCTCAGCTCACATTGTCATCTCTTGCATAAAAACTTTAACAATAACAAAAAAATTAAATGGCGATCTGTACTCAATCTTTCCTTCCTGTAACCCTTGTCTCATTCTTAATTTTCTCTCACTTTTCAAAGTGTAAGTAGTTGAAGTAACCTAAGCCGACGATTACATTCCGCTAGGTGCTAGCGCTAAGCGTGTGGAAGCAGACAGTCGCTTCACTAGATGAGTACAAAAAAGAACAAGGGAAGCCATCAGTGAATTTGATTGTATAGAAGATGCTAGTGGAAAAGAAGTTGGAGAGGGAAATTATGAATATGCTCTAACAATTATTGGAGCTGCATATCCTAATATTCAACAATTTTATAAAGTTGTTATCTTAGGCAATAATACCACTGGAAAGAAACTCGTGAGTTTCAAAATATTCATGGGCGAATTAGGGTTATTTGCAGGCTCCAATAAATAATATTACGCACTTGCATTGATACTCGCAATACATGATTGTCGAATAAATACAGAGACACGTGTAAGCCAATCTTAAAGAGAATAACGTCTGCAACACCAGTACATGCATAACCTGATTTCTCTGTTCAATTTCTTCCTCCATCTTTCTGCATATTTCTTATCTCAAAGAAATGAAAGTGTCGCCAATAATGGAAAAATGGTAAAAGTTTATTTGGATCACACACTGGGGACTCATGAAACTTGTTACACTTCATCGGCAACTCAAAGATTAATTCTGAAGAACAAGAGAAATTTCAACACAAATTTTCTTAACAGGAAGAATATTTTAGAAGAATTGCATGTTTTATATTTCAAAGTTTCTGACTCTTGTGTCCGTATACTAGGGCTTGTAATGGATGATTTGGATGCCTAAATTCGAGTATTTTATTTGTTATACAATGGCTACAAACTAATTTTTCTGTCCATGACAATGCAGAAAATTGTAAACATAATGGAAGACGTATAACATGATGAAACAGTAAAAAAATGAATCTTGGAATTGTCTCTGTCCTCTAAAAGAGGTAGGTTACGTTTTCATAAATTTATATGCAAAATTCATTTGGTTTATTTTTATTGAACTATCAATTAAAAATTTCTATTCAGAAACTATTGACACAATAGATATTGGAAGTGTCGCACGAAAGTTATTATTGACAACTCGCACTATTCATACAGAATGTAGAACGCCGACCACAGTTATTGGTGACATTGAATAACGTGCGGCAAATATTTCAATCTATTATAACTGCTGGATATTATTATGAAAAATATGAAGAAAGTAAAGGGTTTTGTTGAAAACAGATAGCAGACTGATGTTCTTCTGGTCTATTTGGCGATGGCTCGAAGTGCAAATGAAGCATTCATGTATAATGGCATCCGTGAATGCGTAATGATGTGGCAAATGAACAACCTGGAAAGAAGTCACTAGCTCAAAAAGTAAATCTTATGGCAGTCCTCACTTTTCAGCTCCTTGAGCAAATTTTTTACATGTACATATGTGCAAACATAATCAATTCCAAAAATAAAATACATGTTGCTGCACCAATATCTCTATGCACATGCCCATCAGCACCTGCATGAGCACGAAAGAATGCAATCTGTTTCCGAACTACAATTAGGCAATCCCAGGCCCCCAGCATCTGTAACCCTAATTGATGTTGAAACGAAAGGAAAGCTTCTTGCATATCCTCTTAAAAATTCTAGAGGACCGTCAGTGAGATAGGAGTAGAGAGGGAAGCTTAATGCCATCATCAATCCACTTTGACTGAGGAGCATTAGCTCCAGCGATAATGGTTTTTCCACTATTTACAGCAGCTGCCAGTGCAAGAAATAGTAAGTACTATATCCTTCATCTTCCTTCACTTTTATGTGCGGGCAGAATAAAGAGTTTTCGTTAGAATAAATCAAATTACTGATTTGTTTATGATAAGATTGGTGACTAGATTAGAATGCTTTCCTTATTTCACTTCTATTGTAATATTTATATATTCAGTATTCTAATACAGAAACATTCACGGAAAATTATTCTATCATGGTATCAGAGCCTTTTCTGATCCAAACTCCTAAAAGCTAAAAAATTCTTTCCCTCTTTCTCCCCAGCCTCTGGCCAATTTTTTTTCCCTCCCTCCTCCAAAAATTTTCATCTGCCATACTCCCTCCTCCCAAATATTTTTCCAATCCATGCAAACATTCCTCTCCTCCCAAATAATTATCCAACGGCCATAGTTTTTCCGATCAGACATATTCCTCCCCTCCCAACTATTTATCCATTGGCCATACTCCTCCTCTCTCGATCTCAATTTTCCAGCGGCCACTGCTCACTTACAATGGCTGACGAAAAACTATCCTATAACACTCTCCTTCACATGATGCAAATCAAGGTTTCTTCGTCAAATTATCTCCTCTGGAAGCGTCAGGATGCCAATGTTCTTTGTCCTCAACATCTGTACGGTTTCATTGATGGAACCAATCCATGCCCCAGCTTTTCCCTCTCCACCGCCGGCCAACTCTTCTCAATCCTTTGCTAATGTTGTTTCAACTCCATCTGGTGGTACTAAGACTGATCATAAGGCGGCTTATCAGAATGCAAAGGCTGATTATGATCAATGGAAGGATGAAAATCAACGTGTCTGCAGTTTCCTATTTTCTTCCCTCACCACCGAAGTTCTTACGAAGTTGCCAGATTTGCGCAGCATCCAAGGAGATATAGGACAATATTGTGCAAATCTATCAAAATAGCAGTGCCTCTACCATCATTCATCTTTGTTCAGATGCGCACAACATTCGTAAAACTGGTATAGTTCATGAATGTCATCTCAAATTTAAGGAGATTTTTGAGCAATTATCTGTTATGGGAAATCCAGTCTCAAATTTTCATCAAATTGTATGGTTTTTTACTGATCTTGGTTCTAAGTACAAGGAATGTTCTGCCTCTTAAATTAATGATGTTCCTACTCAGTTGTATGCGGATGTTCTTTCCCGTGTCAAAAACCACGAGGCATTTAAAATTTTTTTTACAGGGACATGCAGGACCAGCCGCTTGCCCCGTCGCATTCCAGACCAGCGACCAACCCCCCTGCCATCCGTGCGTGGGATCACGCACTGACTAGGGGCGGCTGCGCGTGTCCTTCACGGGCTAGCTGTGGTGGACATTCATGTGGATGACGCGACGGGCGACAGTTCAATTCCCCTTCTCAGGCGGCTGATCCGGTCCCTGGCCTTGGTCGTCCGCATTGTACCTGGTATAGACGGTTCGGTCATTATGCTACGACTTGTTATTAGATGTCGGCCCATGCGCTTCATTCAGATTCCACTCATTTGGTAGAAAATTGTACTATGTCGCAGCAGTCAGAGCCATCCTCTAGAGTTTTAGAGTGGTATATATATTCAAGAGCTACCAGTCATATAGCGTTTTCTATACTAGTAATTCTCGAGTTCTTGTTGGAAATGGTGCCTCTCTTTTGATTTCACATATTGGTGAGTCTATTGCTCCTAAGAATTTGCGATAATCTGATGTTCTGGTCGTGCCTGAAATTACTAAGAATTAATTGTCCATTAGTAAGCTAACCAGATATATGGATGTAATGATTACCTTTCATGATCGACACTTTATTATTCAGAACAAAGTAACCAGGGCCATCCTAGGCCGGGGGCATAGTGAGGGTGGTCTCTATGTGTTGGATCGGGGAGAGTTAGCATTTATTTCAATTTTACAGCAGAATAAGAGCCTTGTGGCATGCATGCC
>JAULKJ010288866.1:0-21422 GCA_032355405.1 Rubia balearica | reverse complement strand
TTTTATTATTGAGCATTTTTAGTGTAAAACACGAGCGTGAGTGTTGTTTCCTCATAAAATCTATACTTCCTAGCTATCTTGATCTTGAGCTTTTAGAATGATATCCAAAACATATTTGAAAAAGAATTCATTTTCCTTGAACCAGAAGAATTCTAATTACTAGTCATCTTTAGCTAAGTCTTTTTAAAGACATTGATTAAGTAAGGGTTTTATGAAAATTGATTATTAGAAAATTATTTTTTTGCACTGTAATGTTTCTTGTAAATATAGTAAATCTACTACCTTTGCTCACATTTTCAAAGCGTTAAAATATTACATGTGCCATGATCTTGCAAGTTTGGCAAATTATTTTACACATCTAAAAATATTTGAAATAATCTATAAATATATATTTAAAAAGTGATTAATCATGATTTTTAAAACAGGTAGAATTCAAATTTTATTTAATTAGGTAGAATTATATTCTAACATGTTATTACATTTTTTTTATTGAGAATTTTTAGTTTAAAACACGTGATTGCTTGTTGTTTTCTAGTGAAAACATATGATCCTTAGCTATCATGATTTTGTGCTTTAGAATGTTATCTAATACATACCTTGGAGAGAATTAATGTAACTTGAATCACAAGAATTCTACTTACTAATCATTTTCTGGTAAGTCTCTTTAGATACTTTGATTAATTCACGGTTTGTGAAAATTAATTATAAGAAAATCATTTTATTTTTTCCCCGTAATATTTATTGTAAATATGGTGATTGTATTACCTTCGTTTACAATTTTAATAAGTTAAATTATTACATGTGCAATGATAGTGAAATCTATGACAAATTATTTTACAATCTCATAATATTTAGAATAATTGATAAATGATTAATAAATAATTGCGATTAATCATGTCTTTATAACAATTAGAATATGTCCATAACTTATGGACGGGCAGGGGCTATTTTGAAAAATGGGGTTTAGTTTGTAATTAATCCGAAATTGGATATTAATTAAAAGTAATAATTTTATTTTCATTTTCCTTATTTATCTCCTGTACCCTTTCTTCTTCCTCATTTTTAGCCTCCACTTTCTATCTTATCCTTCTTCTTCTCCTCTCTCATTCTCCTCCTATTCTTCACCTATTCTCCGCTATGTTTTGTTGCCTCTCCTCCACTTCTTTGCCCACGCATTTTTTCGCTTCTATTCCGCCTCTTTTTCAAACTCGTTTTCATGTCAAGTTTTGGCACCATGTTCCATTTTTTCCGAGCTCAATTCTTAGAGAAAATTCCTTGAATATTATCATATTTGGTCAGAGAATCAGTTTCGTAGTTTTTTTATCTTCCAATTCGGTATAATTTTTTATTCTATGAATCTTTGTAGGTATAGGCATTATTGTTTGATTTTTCTGCATTTTTTATTTTCAATTGATTTTTTTAGTATTTGCACTAGGTTATGGATCAGGCGAAACGAATTGGCCGAGATGTTGATGCTACAACTGGTGATTATTACTCAATTGTTGTTAGATTTTTTTAGATCTAGTATGTATGTGTTTTGTTTTGCTGAGCGTTAGATAGGCATTGGTTTCTAATGTTTTGAGTTGCTATGTGCATTTTCTAAGATCTGGTTTTGAAGTGTCCCTTGTTATTACAACAAACTTGTTGCTTGTTCGTCTTGAATTACAGGGTGCATTAGTTTACTTATATGTTGCACCTGTTATTATCCAATGTGTACCTGTTAGTTGCACCATTCATGACCTTTTTTCATTCGTTTCGTCTTTAATTATGAGGTTCACCCATTTACTTATATGTTGCATCTGTTAATATCCAACGTGTAACTGTTAGTTGTACTGTGTATGTCTTTTTATTTGAATTTATTGTATCTTGTCCATTTTGAGTTAGGAACTGCATCCGTTTACTTACATGTTGCATCTGTTAGTATCCAGTATGTACTTGTTAGTTTTATTGTGCTTGACTTTTGTTTTTAATTTTTTTGTTGTTGATTTTGAATTAAAAACTGCATCTCTTTACCTAAATATTGCATCTATTAGTATCCAGCATGTACTTTCTAGTTTTACTGTGTTTGACTTTTATAATCACTATTGATTATTGTTTGTTTTGAATTACAAATTTTACCTGTTTGCTTATTTACTGCAACTGTTAATATACAATGTATCTTACTTTTTGCATGAGTTGGATCTACACTTGAAGTGGTATGGAATAACACAATATTGAACATTAGACTCCACAAGACATTTTGGCACGAACTTGATATAGATGAAGCTATTACTGAACTGGAGGAATTCAAAGATAATATACCTTTGATGATTAATAAATGATTCATTGTATTAAATAGTGTTGGTTAATCTAGATACAAACATTGTCGTAATTGTAAGTTCCATAATAGAAGATTTTTTAGCACTTGTGGGATTTATCCCCTATCTTGTTCTTAATTCAAGTGTTGAGAGTTTTTCTCGTGTATGAAACTAACAACATATGCATGATTTTTATACAAAGTATGCAATGCTTTTACACGTGTTGACAACGCTGCTAAGCTTCAACCTCGACAACTCCGTCGATGACTTCAGCTCTTAATTATCGGTATTCTCCACCCCAATTTTCTTTTTGCTGCTTTGATTCATCTCTGACCATGCTCCAGAAGTTGCTATCTCGTCACCACCGCTAATCAGTATCTCCGGCCAATCAGCGTATCCTACCAATCGGCATCATCCGCAGTTGCAGTAGACATTCTGACCGATTCTCTATCCTCCGTTTATCTTTAGCTCCTCGGTGTTCGTAGCCGAGACCTTTTGCCATTTCAATACTCTCTTTCAATTTACAGAAAGGTCAGCTCTTCATTTTGCCAGCACTTCCGTTGACATGTTCTCCAACGATTACAGTTTCCAATCCAGTGTACCCGATGAGAGGTTCCAGCGAAGAAGAATACATGCATGGTCTTCACGCCTGAGCACACACTCAGGTGCGTGCATCTCACGAGCATGGCATCGGAAGGATCATGCTGAATACGCGCGAGTCAGAAGGTTCATATCTTCATATCGCGAGTTGATAATTGTTTCTTGATTTTATCACGAATCTCATTTTCTTGCCAGCTCTTTTTTCTCGCGAGTTCCAGAATTTAGAGCCACATCGGTAGTCAAGCCACTACATAGTCAACGCCCGGACACCGTTTATTGGTAGTACTTTGCAGGGATAGCGTCAGACATTTGTCTACATTTATTTTTGAAGTTCATTCACGTTTCGAGGATAAAAATTTTCAACCACGGAGGAAATAATAATATGTCAAAAATATCATTTATTATAGTTTTCTTAGTTTAGTATTTTTAGGAGTTTAACACTATACTATTTTTTTCCGTTGGATTTTTTTAATGAGGTAGTGTGCTCATATTTAGAATTAATTTTTGAAATATTGTAATTTAGGAGTTTTGATTAGAATTGGATTTTATAGGTTTTGATAAGGCAGATTCATTCAAGAATTAGTCCAATATTTGGATTGATTTACTTGGATGAATATGGTCATCATTTATATTTAAATTAGTTATTTTAGTTAGATATGGTTTTAACTTCTCAAAGCTTCCATCAGTTGAATCATTTTCTTATTATAATTAGGGTTTGTGGCCAAATTTTACCCTATAAATAAAAGGGGTTTTGCAGAGATTGTTCTACACCATTTTATACACATTATATTCAGATTTTTGATATGTTCTCAATTGCTTGTGAGCTTTCTTCATTGTTGCTTAATCTTGTGGGTTAATTGAGTATCAATACCTTTCTATTTGTGAACTAATCATGCGGGCTAGTTAGGATCATAAATCTTGAATTGTTCATAATCCTGAGGAATAACTATGATCAATTCTGCATCTAGTACCTTCATATCTGTATTTTATTTTTGGAGCAAGAAAATCTATTAGTGGGCACTCCACCAACCTACAGACGAGAATTCCATTCTTGCTAATTTATTTCCGAGAAAAAAAATCTAATTTAAATAAAGAAAGAAGAAATCTTCCTCCGCCACCGCTCAGCTTCAACACCGGAAACTCCCTCGATGACTTCAACTAATAATTATCGGTATTCTCCAGCCCGATTTTCTTTTTGCTGCTCTGATTCATCTTCTACCGTTCTCCAGAAGCTGCTATCTCGTTGCCGCCGCTAATCATCATCTCCAGCCAATCAGTGTCTCAAACTGATTGGCGTCATTTGCAGCTGTAGTAGACATTCTCACCGATTCTCTGATCATCCTTGAACGATTTACAGATCAGCTGCCCGCTACAGCCATTTTCCATTGTTCTTCTTTAGCTCCCTAATCTTCACAGCCGGGACCTTTTTCCATTTTAGTACTCTCCTTCAATTTAGAGAAGGGTTAGCCTTTCGTTATGCTGGCACCTCTATTGACAAGTTACCCGGCGACTGTAGTTTTCAATCCTGTTCAGCCAAGGAGAGTGCGAGTGACAAAGAGCATATGCGTGGTCTTCACCTGTGAGCGCACACTCAAACAACATTGGAAAGTACGTGCTTAACACGCGCAAGTCAAATGATCCATATCTTCATATCGCGAGCTAACCATTGTTTCTTGATTTTATTTTGAGATAATCTCAGTTTCTCTCCAGTTCCTTTGTCTCACGATTTTTAGGAGTTAGAGCCACATTAGCATTGCATTCACTGCATAGTCTGCGCCAAAACACCATTTATTAGTAGTACTTTGAGGGATGGCATGGACCATTTATCTACATTTTTTTAAAGATCGTTCACGTTTCGAGGACAAAACTTTTCAACCGTGGAGGAAATAATACGATGTCAAAAAATTTATTTATTATAGTTTTCTTAGTTTAGTGTTTTTAGGAGCTTGAAACTATACTCTTTTTTTCATTGGATTTTTAACGAGGTAGTGTGCTCATATTTAGAATTAATTTTGAAATATTTTAACTTAAGAGTTTTGATTTTATTAGAATTAGAATTGATAGGTTTAGATAATGTAGATTCATTCAAAAATTCAGCCAATATTTGGATTGATTTACTTGGATGAATATCGTCATCATTTATATTTTAATTAGGTATTGTAGTTAGACATGGTTTTAGATCCTTAAAACTTCCATAAGTTGAATCAGTTTCCAATTGAAATTAGGATTTGTGGCCGAATTTAACCATATAAATAAAGGGGTTTGGTCGAGATTATTCTACACCATTTTATACACATTATATTCAGATTTTTGAGATATTCTCAATTTCTTGTGATATTTTTTCATTTGATGTTTAGTATTGTTTATATGTCGTGTGTTCATTAAATTTAAATTTTAAGTTCCAAACCCAAATTCATATCCAACCCATATCCAGCACAAAGCATAATAATCGGACCCAAATAATCAGCCCTTCTTTAACTAATAACCCAATTTTTCTGGTCACCGAAAAATTACATCGGCGATAGTCACCGGAGAACCTTGCCAAATCAAATGAATTTGATGCTAAATCCAACGATTTACGTCTGTAACTCCATTTTCGCCGCGTAATCCCTCTAGCGAGGAGCACATTGATTGTTTTCATGGACTCGTTGTAGGCTGATCGAAAAATTTCCAACGTATTCAAACTAGATGCATTTGCGAGGCTTTGTGAGTGCGATGCAATGATGATGCGATCCGAACAATAGTGATGGCGATGCACGCAAAGACGACGGCAAGGCAAGTAAAGGGGAAGGTGAGGCAACAACGACTAGGGTTCCCGAAGAAGAAAGTTTTCTTTAAAATTTGTAACTCAGTCCCTTTATTTTTAGTTCCTTTAAAATTTACCCCCGAGAATAAAATTATTGTATTTTGACCCTAGACATTTTACTTACTTCTATTTTCTGGTTCCATATTATCAATTCAGCCCCTGATGTCACCGTGAGACTGTCATGCAAGAGACGGACTCTTTGTTTATTTGTTTGTTGTTATTAATTTGATTTATTTCAAATCCCAACATCAAATTCAATAGGCACAAACATGGTAATTGGAGAAACAGGCCTAGGACTCGGTTTCAGTCCTGCCTGGAAACCGAAACCGTTGCGCAAAAAAAATCAAATTTCACACCGCCTTTTGGAAAACTCATATCCAATCCCCTTCCGTATCAGAGCCTCTTGCATATTTTAATTTGATCTAGACAATATATGAATTAGATTTACATAACATAGTGTTTAGATTTGTGTTCATGCTTTAATCGAATGAATTATTGCATGATTTAATTTGATTTAAACTCACTCAAAATTTAGTTAATTAATTACTTTTTATTAAAAAAAATATTGTTCACGACTGGAAATACTATTCATCGATGGAGGCGGTTACTGTAGCACCGACAGTGATGGCGGTTACCGTAGCTCCAAAGGCTGGTCAGACCAACTCGAATCGTGCCTGAACGAACCAGTTGGTTCCAGTTGGATTGGACTGGACCGGTCGAACAATGTACATAAAAATTTATATTAAAATTAAAAAAATAAAAATCTGAGTTGAGCTGGGTTGGGTTCTATACAGCAGTTTCTTTTAATTTAATTTTTTAGTCGAAATAGTTTTAATTTAAGAAATTAAAATTAAATATGAACAAAGTTTTATAAATTTTAATTTTCAAAATATTATATCCAAAAGACAAGATGAAGTGTTTGTTAAGATTATGGGAGTCATACTAGGATCACTTTATATGCATTTATATATCACATTTTTTATTACTTTATATTATAAATACATCCGATTCGTTTATGTGAGTGGGATGATTATGGAGTTAGTTCACTAATGATCAAACCAACATAACGAACCACGGTCCCAAAAGCAACAATGAGAAATAATTTACCTTTTCGAAACAAGAACATCCATTAATCCCTTGATCACTAGTGACGGATTTCGCCAAACCATAGTGGCACTTCTAATCTTGGGGAAAATGTGGGTAAACCTAGTGAAAGGGGTATACATGTTAGTTTTGGTTCGCTCTTCAATATTAGTGAGCAATTCTCAGATGTTGAGGCAAAAGGAGATAAGTACTACATTGGATGTACCCTATCGACCAAGAGTAATATTAGATACTATTACCCGTGGGATTACTTATTTTAAATAAAAAGAATTGTGACAAGTCAAAACATGCTTAAGACCTTGTGATTTTAAGGGTCCTGGAATCAGTTTATTAATGGGACAAATTTGGATAGAATAAAATGTTGAAATAACTTCTAATAATGCTTGTATGTTTTTCTTAAAGTTATTCTGTTTAAATGGTTTTTCACTACATTTTATAAAAAAAATTACTCATGTATAACAACAAACAACTCTTATAATTTGCGTTTGATCCTCTAGAAGAGTAAATTGAACGGTAATAACTTGGCTAAGGAACTTGATCATAGTTCTAATGCAGTTAAAGAAGTATGACATTGATATTTAAATCCCCGTTGTCAAGTGTCTTATGCTGAATAATATGAGAACTATGATCAAGCTAGAGCTCTGAGATATGATTCAGGAGCAGGCCAGGTTTGAAACCTTTAAAACCATTCTTGATTGTAACATCGAGAAAGGAAAAAAAGTGGGATCTCATATTTTGAAATGATTGGATCATTTGATAACATGGAAATACTTGATTTTACATATGGATGAGAGTTGGTGACCCGTACCCTGTGGGGTCGTTCAAAACCTTGCGGGAGAGATCAAATTCACGGGATGCATTTCAAAAATAGAATTTATAAATATTGCTCCCGTACTCACTACTAACCACTATAGATTAGCTAGTGGCAAGTTCGAAGTTGTCCACAGAGATACTACTATTCAAGAGTTAGCTTTACAAAACCCACAATCGAAAGTCAATTCGATTGTGTGTCGGGAATAGGTAGTGCTTTAAACATATAATGGGGAGGATTTGTGTCTAACAACCACCCAACATGCAATAAGAGAGATTCAAAATATAATTAACTAGTTTTGGGGGGTATTTACGTAACATGACCGACTGATGACTTTGATTCTAGATTCTATCACATATAACCATATATACCTATCCATATGCCTATGTAACATAAGGTGGAAGTGGTAGGGAATTTCCAATGTATGTCACACAAAGGTTCGGCCGCCCTTCAAGAGCCACCTCACCACCTCTATAATTAGGAAAGTTGCGTTGATCAACCTATTGGATCTGCTCCCTCTTCCCCATCATCTCACTCTCGATGGGAACGGTCCCCCAATTAAAGGAACTAAGTCTTGCGTAGGTCGCAACCGTTAGATACGAGAGTGAGGACAATACGTCCCGAGCACTCCACTATAGACATCAACCCTAAGCCTAGAGAGGAAAAGAAATTGCATCTTGTGATGACTATAGGGTTTCCACGACCCTAGTCACTACAAAGTATTATGTAATGATTTTAATGTTTTTAGTATAATTAACATCCCTTTTTAACTTGTTTTGTTGGTGGTTATTTATATTATTCGGTGTTTTAGAAAATAGGGATTTAGAATCACCTTGTGTGGTTATTTTCCCTCATTTCCCTAGTTTGTAAACATGTGGTATCTAACGTGTTCTAGCTTTATGATTTGGTCTATTCATATATGTTTTGTGAGGTTATTTGGAGACTATCATGAAGAATATAATTCACATGGATGGTAGAGGATTGAAGAAGGGCATTCACAATAATGGTAGAAGAAGGAAGGTCACTTACAAAGTGGTAGAAGATAAAGTGAAGAAGAGCAAAGTAGAGGGTGAAGAATGATCTAAGTTTTGAAACATATTTATGAGAATGATACGAGAATAACCAGCCTCTAAGGATGGTACCATTGAATTTTTATTCTCGATTACTATAAAAACGACTACAAGAACTCCAAAACGGATCAACGGTTCACCCGGAGGAAGCAAAACAAAATTGGACTGATTCTGTCGCGACTCACGAATTGTGTGTCGCGACTCGCGAATAAGGATTTACTGGAAGCTGACTTTTCAACACTATAGCATTAGGAGTTGCGAGGAAGGCATCGGGGGTCCCCAAAAATCACCCTGCAACTTGCTTTTTACTCCTTTTTTTCTTGTACTACTAATAGCACTTCATACACTCATTTCTTAACTCTCTTGGCCCAACTTGGGGGCTCCAAAACCCTAGTTTTTCATCTTCTTCTTCAATTTTTTCTTGTTTCTTTGTAGATTTATTTTTCTATTTTATGGATTTGATTATCTAGGCTAGTTTTCTTCTCGGGAGCAATTGATTGAGACATCCTTTTCCATGTCTTGAGAATCATTTCTATCAATTTAGTACTTTCTCTATTGTGCATTTATGAAACTTTGATGTTGGTTGTTATTGTCATTTATTTGATTAGAATTTTGAGAATATGCAATGGTTGTATGATAACTTGTTAGGAATGGGTAAAAGTAGCTAATTTCCCCTCTTTTGACATGGAATCCAAGAGCATGAGTTACAACTTCAAATTGGGTTTATGATTTGATAATTCCTAGATGAATGTGATGATATCAAACTCTTTGTCATGTTTTTTTATGTAGCAAATAGGAGATGTCTATGAACGTTGAACGGTCTGGACCAATCTTGTGTAAATGCATGAATTGGTTCAATGCTTAGACACGGTATAGTGTTTATAAGTGTTATCAAACTTGTTGATTCTTTGAACTCAATGTTATTAATGGGATATCTTTAGCCGTTTCTCGACTAAAGGGGTCATTAATGAGGTTTAGCAGGAGATATCGAATTCACTCTTGTAAACAACTATAAAAGAAGGATAGAAGATTTATCTTCACAGCAAGTAGTTAAAGTAGTGAATAGATTGTAGATTCTAAGATAGATAAGAGGCTCAAAAGTGGAAATCAACTGCCCCCAAGGCTTTGTATTTTGTAGTTGTTATCCATTTTTATTTGTTTGTTGCATGATTAGCATAGTTACTTAACCTTGCTAGTTATCTTGTCTTTACTTTATTAACTTAGGAAAAACCACCCCCCTCCCTCTTTACTTTCTCTTATATGTGTATGTATATCTATATCTAGGCTTATATCCACCCTTATATGCATGAACCCTTAGGAAAATCACTCTTCTTCGTGGACGACCCCGATTTACCACTATCTACTTAAATGTATTTAGTAAGCATTAAGGGCTTATAAATTATATTTTTGAGAGGTACGAAGATTACCTCCCATTATCTATCGGGGTAAGCCAAGGGTTTCCCCTTCTTAGGAATTATTCTAACACCCCTAATATGCAATCACGTACACAACTACACAATTATAATTAGGTCTAAAGATCGGGTTGGTACTCTCGATGTAGCATGAATGCACTAAACTTCCCAGTACTCTCAGGCATACAATAGCCCTAATCTAACACTCCTAAGATAGCATTTTAGCCTAGCCCAGTATTATACAATGAATGAATCTATGGATGCATCACAAAGTAAGACATGGCATAAATCTTAAAATAATGTAAATCACAAATATACATACGATAGGGTAATCTAAGAATCTCACAAAGTCAATATCAAGTCATGAATTCAAGTATTACCCCAAGTAAACTACTCTAGGGACATTGAATCCAAAGCAATCATTGGATTCAATGCCATGAGGCAAAAACTAGATAAATAAATAAAGAGGGAAGATAGCCTCCTTCTTCCTACCTACCACTAGGAATAGTAATAATGACCAAACTTAAACTCTAAAAGACTAAAGGCTACTTATATAGTATGTGGGATTAGGCCTCAGAAAAGCCCAAAAAACTAGGAAACACTAAAATCCACATTAGCACGGGTAGCATGGCTCGTGCAAAAGCATGCGGGCCACAGAATGGAGGTGTTCCTTTGGCATACTGATCGCGAGGCTCGACAAAAAGCACATGAGCTGCGGACTGGAGCTCATGTCCTGCCTTTTGACCGTGCGAACTACACTAAAACATGTGGGCCATGGACTAAAGTGTGTCAACCGGTCTATAGATCGTGCAGGCCTCGTAAGATCTTGTAGCCTACGACTTGGAGTCTTGATTCTTCATCTTCTGAGCATGCGGGCCGTGCAAGATTGCAAGGTCCACGCCAGGACTTAGTCTTCTAAACACTAGCTTAGCTCGGTCGTGCCAGTCTTTATTTCTTCCATACTTAACTCATCTTCTTTGGCGCATCCATCTACTACCACGTGTATATCTTGTGGCCTTCAGTCTCCTACCATCCCTGCGAATGACCTTCTATAATCCACTACCATTATTGTGAGGGGCCTTCTAAACAGTCCAAAGTGCCTATGAGCAATCTACAAGTAAAAGCTCACAAAAACATATCTAGACACTCGTAGGGAAATAAATCCATTAGACCTAGAGTAAGCTACAAAATGAGAAATTTAGATATGAAAACCACAAAGAGTCATCTTCGCTCCTAGTAATGTATACTTACCTAAATCTAGCAATCTGCCACAAAAAAATAACATAAGAGATGTTAAATGCTATGAAAAATACATGCATTTGACTTCTTATCAGTTGGCCCCTATATCTATCTCTATTCATTCTTAGGATGGTTTGGAAATTTTTAAGTGGAAATGAAAAAACTTTGACTAAGCTGAACAGGATGATTAACTCAAGCCGAGTCAAGTTTCAAGATTGAGAGTAGGAACAAGGTTCTATTGGGGTAGAAAACAATAGGAATCTAAATAGCAAATGGAAGAATGAATAAGCGGGATAGGGCAAGGGTAACCATAGTACCCATGCGCCTAAGACACACCATACTGTTAGGAAGTAGAAAGTTGTCAAGGCCGATATGTCCCAATACTTATATTACAATGACATATACCATTAGAAAGGATACTACCCCTAGTTCTTGGAGGGCAGAAAATGGGAGAGTAGGTGACATTGTTGTTATATAACTCTACTGATGGGTATTGAATACAATAGGAGTTTCTCACAATTTCAAAATTATGGAGAGATAAAAGTAGGAGTTAAGCTTGATGAGAGGGCAACCTAAATGAGGGAAATGAAGCAAGGGTTACTCCATTGATTGTAGGAACTTATAGTTTATCTATGCCTTATGGGCTTACACTGGTCATATAAAAGTTATTTTGATCTAAGTGTTATAATAACAAATTTACCATTTCTGTGTTGAATACTGGAGGTGTTCATCGTAATAGAAGCAATGGTTGTTCCATTTTAAATGGATGTATTTTGGTTTTGCAAAATTAGACAACTGTCTTTATTTGTTTGATTTGGATAAACAAGTTTATGACGTAAATATCAAAGGGGCAAAAAAAATTTTGGATCCAACATACCTCTAGAAGTGTCAATTTTGACACATGAACATAAAGCGCATGCAGTGAATTTGGTGAGAGGGTAATGTGGAATCATTTGACTAATAGTCAATTGAGACATGCAAATATTGTGATGGAAGAATGACAAAATCATCCTCCAAAGTGATAGGTGATGAAGCAAGTGAACTATTAGGCCATATTAACAAAGTGTTTTGTAGACAAATGTGTTTCACTACAAGAGGTGGATTCGTGATTTCATTAACTTCACTTGCGATTTGAGTGGATATGGTTTTCTCCTTGATGTGAGGTAAGTCTGATTCTTCTGAGAAATTTAAGAATTTTCAGAATGATTTTAAGAATTAACTTGGAAATAAAATTAAAACACTTTGATTAGATTAATGTGGTGAATATTTGAGCCAGAAGTTTGTTGACCATCAGAGAGAATGTGATATTTTTCCATAATTGAATCATATGTGATATTTTTCCATAATTGAATCATATAGGAACACCTCAATGAATGGTGTGTCCGCAAAGATAAATGATACCTTAGTGGATATGGTTAGTTCAATGATGGGTCAAGCTAGTCTTCTAGTTTTCTTATGAGGGACATACTCTTCTAAGAAGGTAGTGTTCACACTGAAGTAGGAATTATCTGAAGCGGTAGGAAAGACACCTATTGGAATGTATTTTCGTTTAAAGATTTGAGATTGCAAAGCATATGTGAGGCAAGGTTTCCCAGTGAGCTTGAACCAATTTTGATGAATGTCTCTTTGTGGGATATCCAAAAGAGATAAAAGGGTATTGCTGATACAACCATTCTAATAACTGAGTTTTGTTGGTCGAGAATTGGTCCTTTTGGAGAAGTATCATCTTTCCAAATTGACAAGTGAGAGAAATTTAAAGCTCAATAATTTTTTAGGTGAGCAAAAATCAGTTCTAGAAATATTGATCCCTTCATGTGAAATGGTGAAGATGAATAAGGGAAAAGTCCTAGAGACTACTGAAAACGCTTATGCCCCAAAGTGGTTAGAAAGGTATAGGATTTGGACGAAGGTACATTTATATTCTTGCGACTGTAAACTATGAAATCATACTTTTAGAAAGTGATGAACCACGAGTTACAATTAAACTTTGACAAGCCCTAACTCTACAAAGTGGCTTAAGGCTATATATGGAATTTAGAATAGACTCTTTGTATGAAACCCAAGTTTGGAATTTGGTTGAATTACTAAAAAGGTAAGACTAAAATGAAATAAATGGGTCTTCAAGATGAAACCGGGCATTTAATTTTTTTCAAAGTTAGACTGGTAGTTTGTGTTATAAACAAGTACATGGGATGGATTGTGATGAGACCTTGCTCCAGTCTGAATGCTTTAGTCTATTCGAATCTCCTATCAATTGCAGCTCATTCTAAATTTCAGATCAGACAAATGAAGGTTATAACCGTCCTCCTTAATTTTATTGTGGAAGAAGATTATTCGTAATGCAATATAAGGTTTTTATAGGCCAAAATAGCACTGGGAAAATATACGAGCTCCAGAGATCCATTTATGGAAAAAAAACAAGTATCTAGGAGTTGGAACCTAAATTTCAATGAAGCAATTAAGAGATTGGCATTCAACAAAATGTTAACAAATCTTGTGTATACAAGAAGGTCAGTGGGAGAAATATTGAATTTTACTCCTCTATGTAGATGGCATTGGAAACGACAATCCAAAACTAGAGTCTATGAAGACTTGGTTTGGAAAGTATTTTGCGATGAATAACATAGGAGAGACAGTTGATCTTGGGCATCAAGATCTATAAAGGTAGATCAAAGAGGATGATTGACCTTAGTCCAAACACTTACTAAGTATGGTTTTTAATAGGTTCAATATGAAAGGTCGTAAAAAAATTTTTACCCATGATTCATGGAATGGATCTTAGCAAGACTATGTGTCTATCAAAACCCAAAGAGGAAAAGAGAATGAGCATGATCTTTTATGCATAGGCAATAGGGTTTATCATGTATGTTTTGATATGTATTCATAGTAATATCTATGTGCTTAGAACACAACGATGAGAGATAAACTATACTAAGGTGAGGCACAAGAAAATATTTTAGTGCCTGAAATGGGCTAAAGATAAGTTCCTGGGTCTATAGTAAAAATGAGTTGGTTTTGAAAAATGCTGAGTATAGCACTGTTGTTGATTTTACAATTGAAGATGAATACATTGCTCCCTTGAAAGCCGCAGAGGAAGGTATTTGAATTAGAAAATTCATCATCGAGCTTGATGTGGTCCATGTCTTAGCTGACTCCATGATTCTCTATTTAGATAATGGTAGAGTTACTGCTTTAGAAAAATGAGCCAAGAGAACCCAATGTGTCCAAATTTATCCTCAAATTTTTTTTCTTTCTTTAAGAATATGTCGAGAATGGTGAAGTTTTATATGAAAGGTGAGAAAGGATGAAAAATTTTCGATCCAGAATCTAAAACTCTTCAACAGAAGGAGCCTATGACTAACACATTTGTGATAGGAATCAAACACTTTGGATAGTGGTTGTGATTTCTGTAATGTTCCAGTTATCATTATTGTGATTTTAGACATAGAAAATTGAGTGGTTTAACATAATATGAAATTATCAATTCATATCATTTAATTTGGTTTAGTGTTGAATGAAAGTTCAAAATCAATTTACATCTCCAAATAGGTTATCAGAAATATGTATTGGATAATGAAACCTTATCTAGTGAACTAGTGTGACATCGATTATGTCCCTAGTTTAGATCATTGAGAGTGGACACTCATGACTAAAGAAAACTAGTTTACAAGTAGATTCACAACATTGTTTCATGGGCTGGAGGACATGGGATGTCATGAATCAATTGCATAGATGCAAGTTAGGTACTTGTATTGAACTGACCCGACATGAAAATACTTTAAGATATTCATTATGTCATAAGTTGGTCTCATTGACTATAGGATTGTATTCCTCATACCTAATAAAATCAGTGTTTGCTTGTTTGTAGATTGGTGTACCTTGAGGTTGTTAAACGTCACACCGTAAAAGAAGACTATAAAGGCATTTATTGGGTTGCCATGAATCGATTGGAGAAAAATTGAATGTAAAAGAGTGGGACTGTCCTCTCATTTACATGAGATTATTGTCTTATGGGCCTCTCAGAGAGTTGGGACTGTAAAATGCATAGCGATGCTCAGATAGATTAAGGATCAATCAATTGTCTTAACAGTTTGACTCTGGAATTCAAGAAATGCATTTAGACTTGATAAGGATGACATGTTATCTTACCTTATGTGCAGATGAAGAAATTTAGTGACAAATAAATACGGATGAACACTTGTTCTAAAGCACAAGTGGGAGTTTGTTGGAATAGTGTCCTTCAGTAAATGTGCATTTTCCATATATAATTGGAGGATTCATTATGGAGACAATTAGTTTAGTTATTTTGAGTGATCATAGTGTTTAGTTGGGAGTCATTTTTTATCAGCTAGCATTAATTATATTGGGCTTGCATCTTATTATGACTGAACCTATAGGATCACACACGGGGCATGAAGTTGGATAAAAGAAATGACTATTGAGCTAGGAGCCAATTTATTAATTATGTGAGAAATGAGTTTGGAACTCATTAAGTCCAATTGGCCAAGCCGCGGATTGACTTAGGATTATGGTTTACGGTTATGTTTATTCCATATAACAAACATTAGAACCCTGGTTTTTCCATACGGTGAAAACCACATAGCTCTACCATTCTCATAAAGTCAACCTCTCTGTAAAAGAGAAGAAGGAAGACACGATCATCCTTACTTGCTGATATGATATAAGCTAACAATGGCGTAAGCGGTCTGATCGTGCTGTGTTGATATGTATAGAGGGATCACATCTAGGATTCTTATCTCCGTGATTGAATGTTTCTCCGCACGCTTAAAAAAATCAAAACCCTTAGATAGATTTAGATTGATTACATGTATGATCTTGAATATCGTTATTGATATTCCGGTAAATTTGATTTAATTAATTCCCAATAGTGTTTCCAATTTTTCCTATGATTTTCCCGGCACAATTCTTCGAGAAAATTACTTGAAGATCATCACATCCTTCCAGATTATAAGGTTTGTAGTTTTTTTTAAAATCTTTTGGTTCAATATATATTTTGCGATTATGTGAATCTATGTAGATATAAGTATTACAGTGTCGTTTAATTTGGAAATATCATGTTATTTTTTAAGTAGAGCCACTAAGTTTTGGTTGCTTTATTGATTTTGTATTTCGTATGCAGTACTCATGGGTTAAATTTTATGATAGTGATGTTTGTTTGTGTTTTTTCGGTTAGATTGATTGTTGACTGTTGGATAGGCATCATTTTTCTATGTTTTGAGTTGCTTGTGCATTTTTTTGTGATCTAATTTTAAATTGTCCTCTTGTGTTACAACAAACTTGTTGATTTTTCTCTTAAATTACGAGTTGCATTCGTTTACATATATGTTGCAGCTCTTATTATCAAACATGTACTTGCTATTCGTACCATTAATGACCTTTCATTTTCATTCGTTTGTTGATTTTTTTTTTTTGAATTATAAGCTACATCTGTTTACTTATATGTTGCATATGTTAGTATTTATGTGGAATGGAATAATTGTGAAAAAATATGGATATTTTGGGAAATCAATTGTCCAGTCTCAAAGTTGTTAAGAGAGTACATTTTGAGAATTTAAAACACATTCTTTATCATTTTAGGTAATTTTAAAAGTAAGCCAATATTAATGAGAAGGGGGAGTAGGGTATATGAAAATTTTCAGCAACATTAAGTTTTTTTTAAAAAAGTTCGCCACATGTTTCTTACATGTTCATAGCAGTAGAATTCATAAATTTGTTGCCTCATAAATTTTAGTAACAATTTCACTAACATCGAATTCAACAACATAAATTCTATGATTAATGTGAAGAATTCACATATTAGACAGTATTAGTTTGAAGAACTAATTTGATGTAGGTGAAACTTCTTCTATTTGAAACTGAATTTCACTCGTTTTAGATTGAAATGATCCGATTCGGAACTCACCCTTCCTCCTCCTGATGTGGGCAGAATTTTGGATCTTCCAAGATCTCTCCGCGTTGGAGATGGGAAATGAATGACCGTCGACTGGTGGCTTGTCCCGATTGAAGCTCTTCAGAGCTCCGGTGAGCATGATTGACGGCGCAGAAACTCGGGAGAGTGATGCTAGTCGTGCTCCTCTTGCGCCCGGTGACTCGGATGGTCGCAGTTAGAGCTTTCTGAAGTGGTGGTGTAGAAAACAAGCTGAGATCGTCGACCAAATGGTGATAGGGTCTGCTGGTATGACTGAGCTCGCCGATAGTGGCGTAACTCCTCTGCGTATTGGCTCATCAGAGTGACGTGTGTGGTGAGGTGACCCATGAAGTTCTTTACTGATCTAACCCACGACATTAAATAAATTTTCATTAATTATAAATTGGTGCCCGGCCAGCCCATAGATAGGGCATCTGTTAAGAAACTCTCGCTTTTCTTTATTCCTAATTATACACATACTCTTACTATAACATAGTCTCACTGAAGACATGTATTTGATATAAAAAATAGTTAAGAAATGCAAATTTATATAAAATAAATTAAATTATTGGTACTAAATGAAAATGCATGTATTAAAAATTATCTTTTATTTTCATTAAAATTTCAGGTGATTGTTTTTAAAAATAACTGTCTAGTATCTTTTGATAAATGTCTAATATATATTTTTTATAATATTTAAAGTGATTTAAATTGTAGGTATTTTAATCAAGTATAACTAGAAATAAAAATATGTTTAAAAAATTATAGTTATAACGAATGTAATAAAATCTCAAATGAAAATATTCAAATTAAATAAATTCATATTATAAAATTGAGTATATTTTATTATGAAAAAAATAAGTTCAAATCAGTATAAATTATTTATATTTATTTCAATTCAGATCATTTTGATATATTTCTATTTATTTCATTTTAATAAATTTCTATTTATTTCATTTTATTATATTTATATTTATTTTAGTTTAGTTTGGTATATTTATATATATTTCAGTTTAGTTCATTTCAAAATTAGATCAAATAAAATTCAGAGTTTAATTTAGTAGAATATATTTGAATTTGTTTGAATTCAATTCAGATTGACATATTTAAATTTTATTAATTTAATTGAAATTGATATATTTAAGTTTATTTTAATTAAGTTTTTTGTGTATATTAAATTAATTTTGATTTAAATATTTTTTTATCAGTGTTAAGTATAAGGGCAAATGACTTATGTTACTCTTAAACTATTGTTATCGTTCATTTTAGGCTCTTATCTTTTATTCAAACAATTTTAGTCCATCAAATTACATAAGTGTTGAGTCGTGGACATTTCACCGGGTTAAACCGTCATGTTAAGTCAAAACGTCAATTTTAATGGCAAAAATATCATTTCCCTTTTTCCTTTTTTCCCTTCCCCTTTCCCGCTCCCAACTCCCAACTCCCTCTGGTTCAATACACCACACTCACTATCACCGGAGCATCCTCAAGACCACATCATGGAACCCGATGGCGTGGAGGATGCCAGACGGCCTCTGGAAGCTCAGTTTCATCAAGTCTTTGCTTTATATCACAAGCGATCAATACGAAAACCTGTTCGACATTCAAACTAGTTCTAGCACTATTCTGAAAGAACTTCATCCCACATTCCTTTGCCAGTTTTTTTCCCTTCGAACTAATCCACCCTCTTGCTCTCATCTACATTCACCTTGTCCTCGACTAACACCTTGTTCACAAAGCCATCATTCTTATAATCCGACCTAAACAACGGGACCCACCATCCACCGCTTTTGCCATCACAACAGGATATCGTGCAGTTGACCGTTGTGGTCGGGACGTCCATTGGTGAGACGAAGATTAATTACATAGTTGGCGATGGCATTTTTTAAATTCTGTACAAGTGGGTGAATTACAGCACATAGTAGAACCTGTGGGTGCTAGCAAGGTCAAAGATAAGATTTATAGTATTGCTCCTGTACACACTCATAACTATGATAGCGTAGCTAGTGGTAAGTCCAAGTGTCATCCACAGAGATATTAGTGTCGGAGGGTTAGCCACACACAACTCACAATCGGGAGTCGCCCCAATTGTGTGTCGGGAATAAGTAGTACTAACAAACAAGGAGTTGTTGTATGAACTAACAACTACGAGCATGAAAGTAAAGAAATGTAAGGTAGTGATTAACTATCTTTGGGGTTATTTACATCACGTGATTGACAACAAGATTTGATCCTAAATTCTAATTCATATAAGCAACTATTCACATATTTTCATGTCATATCACATAGTGTGGAAATGTTAATTCTCTGGGAACTTCCCTTGCTTGGGCGTGCTTCTCTACCGAGTGCCCTCGTAGTTCACTCCCAATGCTAACCATTTCCCGCTTAAAAGAACTATGCATTGTGAAGGTCCCAATAGTTAAATGCGGGAGTGAAACCAATCACAGAACCGGGACCTCCACTATGAGCACCCATCCTATACCTCAAAAGGAAGAGGACATCAGTAGCTTGTGATAACTCTAGAGTCTGCGGAACCCTAGTCGCTGCAAACTAAAATTGTTCAATTATCGGGGTTAGCCATGGTTTCCCGGCCCCCCTTAGGATTTTAATAATATCAATGCAGTAGGTTCAATGTTCCTACCATGCAATTCCTCACATAACTACCCAATTGAAATTATTGTCCATTACCATCTCAGCACTGATAAGGGGAATTTAATACACACATCCTCTCGGTACTCACAAGACTAACATAGCGCAAATAATTCAACACTTCCAAATTTGTATCAAAGCTTAGCATGATATCATACTAGAAATAAATCAAGTGTGCATCTTAACATATTTCATAGCATGAATCATAATAAAAGATTTGACCACAAATTAAGCACGATATTTATAACATGTAAAATAGGGTTAATCTAAAAAGTGTCACAAATCCAGGTTAATCATGCTTAAAATAACTACCCCAAGAAATAAATTTACTCTACAAGCATTAAATCCATGGTAATCATACGAATAAATTCCATGGATCTAAAGAGTAAATGAAGAGAAAAAAGAGAAAGCCCCAGATAGAATTCTCATAACCCTTACAAAAATAAATCTAACCAACTAATTTCTTAAACCCTAGGAGACTAAAGGCACTATGGTAAATGGGCCTTAAAAAGCCATAGTTGGAAATCCTAGTGCCACACTAGCATGGAACGTGCAGGTTAGCATGGCACGGCCAGCACGCCCCATGCAGGATTGCACATGACATCGTTTAGAAGCTGGAAAATCCCATAATTAGTGGATGGGCCAGGCAAAACCATCTTCTAGATCTTCACTTACTGGCTTTTAAGTGCACGGAATGGGCATATTTTCATGTCTCGTCATCTGGGCTTGAGATCCTTCAGTTCTTGGTGCACGGGCCATGCAAATTTGCATGCCCCATCCTGGGTCCCATCTTCTTGTGGCACAGACTCTGGCACGGGCCGTGCCATTTTACACGGCCTGTGCCATTTCTTCGATACTTTCAAACTTGGTTTCTTTCTTCTTTCCTTCTACCTTTTATCATGTTTTAACTTGTGACCTTCATTCTTCTACCAATTTTGCAATTGACCTTAAGTAACCTACTATGATGTGCTTACGAGAAATCACAAATAAGATCACAAAACAATATCTAGACGCTCAAAAGGAAAAAAAATCCATTAGACTTAAAAATAGGTTACAAAATGAAAGATTTAGATAAGAAAATTTAAAAAATGGTCATCTAAACCCCTTATGAGGTAAACCTATTAAAACTTAGTAATATACCCACAAAAATATAAAATAAAATAAAAAGAGATGTTAAATACTAGGGGTGTTCATGGGTCAGGTCGGGGCGGGGCGAATGTCCCGGCCCAAATTGACCCAAAATTTTGGGACAAATGGGCCGGGTCGGGTCGGGTCAGAATTCTTAAAGTTTAGAGTCAGGTCAGGTCGGGTCAGACAGGGTCATAAATCGGCCCAAATCGACCAAAATCATATAAAAATAGTAATTTTTATAATATATTTAAATAAAATATATTAATTTTAAATGTAATAATATTTAATTAATAAATTAAATTATGATTTATTTTTATATAATTTAAAATAAGAATATTATATTTAATTATATATTATTCACTTAATAAAGAAAA
>JAULKJ010288855.1:0-12456 GCA_032355405.1 Rubia balearica | reverse complement strand
GTATTTTAGTTCATTTACCAGATTACCGGTGCCTATGAAATTCCAACCACCGGTATTGCTCTCCCAACACTGACATACTGATGCCTATGTACCTTTTTTCTAGTAGCGGGAATGCAGAAATACGCGAGAAAATCTCACAACAATTTGCCTCATTTCCAGTATCATTATGAGAAAAGGTTCAATCTCGATAAATTCCATGCGTCCGAACCTCGTAAAATGAGATAGATGGAAAGGAAAAACTTGCTGCAACTCTAGTCCTGTCCACTTATCAAGCCAATTTCTTGATATCATTATGCAGGCAAGTATTCAGTCTTATTGCAATCATGTCACAAGTATTTCATTATACTTTTTTTAGATAAAAGATTGAGATTTCATTCATTTCAACAGGTGTGTTACAAAAGTTGGGATATGATCCCACTGTGAAATGATATTCACAGAGTTTTTAGCATATTGAGCTAAAATATGAACTATAATGTTTTCCTGTCGTCTAATCCAGATCAGTTATGGGCAATTACATTTAGCAACACGAGTAACTATATCATCAATGATAAGTCCAAAGTCTGATAGATCTTCATTCAGTTTTTTACCACATTGATTAGTAATTATGCATCTCCATGAATTTGCTCCATTTGAATGTCCTTTCCTATAGATTAGAGTAATCCAGTTATGAGGGCTAGAGCTTCTGCCTATTTTGGTGTATAAATATATGGTATGTATTGCGATCCTCCATACACCCATAAACCTTCACTAGATTGTATGCACCATCCTAGACATGTCTGAGATGAATATATGGCTACATAAAAATAGAGTGTGTTGCCATATAATGGCAAAGAAGCTATTTGGCTTTGGATTTCATTATTTGGTATCACTTTACTATTCATTCCTTCCAAATCAGAAAATACTTTCGTTGCATAGGTAGCACATTGATGTGGTTGAAAATCATGAACTTCTCCATGTAGAAGTTTGTTTCTATGATACCACAACTACGATAAAATGACCTCTGTGATTGCCATGTCATAGGGTTTCGGTTCCAATTTAGATCTTGAACCCATAAGTTCGCTCTCTGTTGCTCACATGCGAAGATCTTTGTATGTAGCTCTGATGCAAACCATACCTGATGTGCCAATGGGCAATGGAAGAATAAGTGCTAGCTCAAGAGAAACATCCTCCATGTCACACTCAAACAACTTGATTCAGCAGGCATCTGTTGCTGGAGTAAGTTGAATGCTGATAGATGATTGTTTTTGCACAGTCTCCACAAAAAATGTTTGATTTTCGGTTGTGTTATTAGGATCCATATATTTTTCCAATGGGGGGAGGAGCCGGAGCTACCTGTTGCCATATTTCATGCAAAGGAGAAATTTGACAAGTTAATACCAATGTTGTACCTTGATTTGACCGTGTACTTACCATCCGCTGAGGGTGTCCAAATCCATCGGTCTAGGGCTTGGGAGTTTGTACTTATAGGTAGTGATAGAATGAGATTTGACACTTCTTGATTGAAGGTATTTCGTACAAGCTCTTCATTCCAACTACTGCCAGATATTAGATGAGATACAGAGAGAGTTGGGGGATAGTGTGCTGACAGATACATAGGTTTTAGATATTCCAATCTCGGGAGCCATAAATAATTTTTTTTATACTTGTATCGGCTCCCGATCCAATTTTCCTTCGAATCCAAATAATTTCCGACCCTCTAGAATAGATCTCCATGCATATGAAGGGTCTCATCCTAATTTCGCATCTAGAAATGTGGATGTTGGGAAGTATTTGCTTTTAAAATTCTGGAAACAATGGAGTTAGGATTCACTAACATACGCCATGCATGTTTGCCCAACAAAGCTTTATTGAAAACTTTTATTTCCTTAAAACCCCAGCTTCCCATACTCTTCGGAGAGCATAGCTCAGTCCATTTAGCCCAATGAATTTTCTTTTTTTGAGATGTACTACCCCACCAATAGCGACTATAGAGTTGATAAATGTTTTCTATAAGATTATTTGGCAATATAAAACAAGACATAATGTAAATAGGAATTGCTTGTAGCACTGACTTTATGAGAACTTTTTCCCCCTTTGGACAGTTGTTTATGTTCCCAACTTTCAATTTGCTCAGATTCTGCTCTTAATTCCTTTTAGAACCACGGATTTTGATCAACCAAATACTATTGGTAGATCCAGATATCTTTCATGGGTAACTGTTTCAATCATTTATAGGGTCCCTAGGATCTGAGCTCTTGTTTGTTCCCCAGTGTTAGGGCTAAACATGATTGCAGATTTATTTAGATTTATCTTTTGACCATGCCTCCTCATATAATGTCAAAATATCCTTTAGTACCTCAGCCTCTTGGGGAGTTGCTTCTCCCAAAATCAATTTATCATCTGCGAACAGAAGATGTGAAAAGATGGGTGCACGTTGCAATTTTCACTCCATATAGTCTATTGTTTCTCAGACCTGCTTTAATCACTTGAGAGAAAACTTTGCTACAAATGATGAACAAGTATGGGATAGAGGGTCTCCTTGTCATAGTCCTCTAGTTGGCGTCACTTTTCCAAAGCATTTCCCATTAAGCATGAAGGAGAAACGTACTGTCAAGATATAGTTTTCAATCAGGTTTATGAAAGTTGGATGAAAACCCATCTTCTAAAACCTTTATAAGAAAACTCCATTTAATTCTATCAAAATCTTTACTCATGTATGGTTTCATAGACATATGTCCTTTTTGTCCTGTTGTTCTCCCCTTGATATGGTGGTGTTCTTCATGGGCTATTATGATATTATCTATGATCAGTCTATTTTTAATAGAAGCACTTTCGTGATTCGAGATCACCTCATCCAGGACCAACTTAAGCCTGTTAGCAATGCATTTTGAGATGATTCGATAAACCACATTGCATAAGCTAATGGGTCGGAATTGGTAGATATCCTTTGGTTTTTGCACCTTTGGAATGAGCATTACATTCGTGTCATTTAGATCGCTCATAGATCTTCCTTCACTCAAATACTGCAGTGTTTCCCTTGTAAACTTAGATCCCACTATATTCCAGAACTGCTGGAAAAAAAATAGGGGCATGGCATCAGATCCCAGTGATTTGTTCGGAGCCATACTTTTGAGGGCAGCCTATATGTCACTCCCCGTATATGTTATTATCAAATTGTCGTTCATTGTTGACAAGACTTTAGAGGAGATTTGGTCCGCCAAATGATCCACTACTAACGGGGACGGATGAGAGCTTTCAAAAAGTGTGTGAAAATGACTAGAAATGATATTTTCCATCTCATGTTCTTTTGTACACCATCTACCATGTAGATCTCCCAAAACATGAATGGTGTTTTGTTTCTTTCGCTTTTTAGCAAACGAGTGAAAGAAAGCTGTATTTCTATCTCCCTTTTCTAACCAGTGTTGTTTTGCTCTCTGTTTCCATCGTGCTTCTTCCATGTCAAGAAACAGATGTTTCTCTGGATCAAGCTTTAAATTTGCCAGTGAGACATTAATACCCATATTTATTTTCCAACAATTTTCATCTAGTTAAGTTTCCAGTTTAACCTGGCAATAAACTATTACTCCCTCCGTCCCAGTTCAAACTGCACACTTTTTGTTTAACTTTCTCAGGCCATGTTTGACCATTAATAACTTTAATTACGGTTATTAATGGTACATTAAAATTTAATATTTAGAAACTACGTCAACATAGGAGTCTAACAATATCTCACATGATGACATTAGAGTCTATATACTAATTGAAATTTATGGTCAAACATGGTCTGAGAAAATTGACAAAAAAATTGCCAAAACTGCCGGGACCGAGGGAGTATTGAAGATCGAAAATTATCATAACAAATTCAATGCAAAAAAGAGGAATGCAATTACAATAAAAACGAGAGTATGTTATGTTTGAATATTAAATAATATTAAGGATTTTCATTAGACTTTACGTAGTAAGATAAAGGTTTTAGGGGCTGAGGGTTTTTTTCAAAGAAAAACCATCGATGACTTGAATTTATAAATTTTGCAGACAACTTGTTAATTAGTTGCAAACGAAATGTTTCATGCATGTTGTTTTTAATAATAGTACGGCTGGCAAAAAATTTAATAGATAACTGTTAAAATTTCACAAAACTTCAAGAATTAAACCAAGATGATAAATAATTCAACATTAAGGATCAAACTCCAATTTAACATGAATGATAGTGAGTGTAAACAATAAAATATATATATAATTGAGAAGCTATATAAAATAAATCATAAAATCTTATTTTAAACCGCCTTGTTATATAAATTATTTTATAATTAATATAATAAATAATATAATTTAATATATATTTTATTTATTGAATAGTTTTGATAATTTCTTAAATATATATATTTAAAATAAATAATTATAATCCCACTTTAAAAAAATTATAAAAATGAAATTGAGACTCCTTCGTTTTTCTATTTATGACAACATAAATTTAGTTACTTGGATTTAGGCAAAAAAATGAATGGATAAAATTGAATGCAGAAAGTAAAAAGTAGAATGAGTGGATGAAATTGGAAGAATTTTGTCAAAAATGGAAAGAGTGTCAAATAAAAGAAAACATCCATTTATAGTAAATATGTCATAAATAACAAAACAGAGGGAGTACTTACTTCATCCTAGCAAAAAAAAATGAAATTGCTTTCGACTCATTTTTTATACAAGTTGTTGTGGCAAGCCATTGTTCCAAACGCTCTGTAACAAAGAAAACCCTAATTCTCTTCGTTAGGGAGGCAGCCGCCACCATCTCTGACGGCCTCCCTCCACCCCACACCAGCACACCCTCATCCTAACCTAAATCCACCAACCCCCTCAGCTTAACAAAATTTTGCCTCAAAAACTCAGCCTAATCTTCAAAGCTCAGCCTCCGTTCTTTCAAATCTCTGAAGACCGGGGTGGGCTACAACCACGAAAGCCACTTGATATCCTTGGTGGAGATTTCTAAGAACCGAAGTTTAAACTAAGTGTCAGGCCTACGCTCCGGGTCGGATTTCTGTGTTTCAAATGCCGGTGATGGTGCGTTCACTCAATTAACCGGAGATGGGGGACTCTACTCATGTGTTCGCTCGGGTCACCGACAATGGTGATCTAGGCCCGGACGGGTCTGCTCACAGATGGTGGAATCGGCGCGGGCAATGGTGCCTCTGCACCAGACGGGGTCAAGGATGGTCAAAACCAACAGCGGCTGGGTCTTCATCAGGTCAGATATGGATTTGGAGGGTACGGGTAAAGCTTAGGTCGGGTTGATAATTCTTTTTTATTTTTTCCTTATTTTTTTAGTTTTTTTATTTAAAAAATGCAGTATGTTGATTAGGTTTTTACTAAATTGCAACAAAAATAAAATTTTAAGAATGGTTTTGTTTTTTATGAGTTTAAAATCCAAAAATCTCTGCCAAGTTCAATTTTTCAGGCGATCTTTTATGTGGTTAAATTGTGTTAACTTCTGATCTATTGTCCAAGTTTGTTTAGGAGAAATTCGAATCGAAAGTCGTTTTAATACAGACTTTTGGCCATTCCATCTGAGTTATAGTAGATTCGTAGATTTTGACTGGTTTGGATAGTTTAGGCTATCTTGATTTGTTTGTTTCGATTAAAGTTGTCTCTAGATTGTTTTTTTAGTTGTCCAACCAGGTACGAGTTAGAGATTTTTGTACACACAAATTAACTAATCACAGTTTGTACGATTGGCGTATCTTTTGAGCAAGTTTGCAACTTGTTCTATTGCTTGCTATTGTGACTGTTCGAGTTGGGACGCTGACTCAAAGCAATATTCTGTTATGTAGATTAGATCAGGTTTAATAAATTGTTCCACAATAGAGGAAAATCGAGCCATCATACGTAACACCTTTTGTTTTAGAATTTTGTGTACACTACTTCTATGTAATCGGTATTATCCCATATTAAGTCATGTAAGCCATTCAAATTATTATACGGGGTTAAATTTATGAACATCCCCATTACTGACGGTTTCGACTTAAAAACAAAAACTGATGTGAGATAATATAATGATTGTGAAAATTTAGGGATATTTTTGTAAAATATTGGGTCCAGTCTGAAAATTATTGAAATTTATCATGAAAATTTGAAAACTTATTCTTTATTATTTTAAGTAATTTTCATATTATACCATTTTTATTGAAAGGATAAAAACTGTTACATTATTTTTACGGGAATAAATTAGGTGGTGGCGCTGTCAAAATGAAAGAATAATTAAGGGTAAAATGCATTCATATCCCCAATTTCTTAGTTAGTGCACATATACCCTCAGTTTTTCAAAAGTGCACATATACCCCTGAATTAGCTGTGACATAAAAACTCATACCCCTCCTGCCCGAGTTCGACGTTGACCTATTATTTTTCGGTGTAGGCCAATATTAAAATTACCAAAATAACCTCCACTTCATTTTTGAAAAGCTAAGAACCATTTTAACCTCCACTGAAGTGGAGCCCACTCTTCATCAACATCGATATAAAAATGTCTTGTCAGAATTTTGAGTTAAAAACAGTGTGAGTTGGACTAGGATTCGAAACTCTTCATCTGCGACTTGGCCGGGTGAGATTTAGTTCCTGTTTCCAACTCTAATTCCAGCGGATTTCCCTCGTCTGAGTTGGATTACTCGAACGGATTCAAGATATGGGGCAAAAATTCAAAATTGGTCTCTAATTTTTGGTTTTTTAGGGGTAAAACAATCATTTCCTTTGAGTCCGATAATGACCAAAATTGACCAATTTTCCAGATGTCACCGGGGTACAAATGAACTTTCAAAATGTCACCAGGGGTACAAATGCACTTTCGAAAAACTGGAGGGTATATGTGCACAAAACAAGAAATTGAGGGCATAAATGCACATTTTTCTTTGATAATTGAAGGCGTGGTTTAAGCTCGAAGGCGTGAAACATTAAGGAAAAATAATTCCCCTGCAAAACGCAAAGTCTTGTTCGAGACTAAGAACTAATGTGCAATATTATGAAATTTAATTAGAGATGAGGTTTCTAATATAATTAAAGATAGTTTGGGAGAGGAATTTGGGGTGCAAATACCACTTTTAGTGGTGCAGGGTATAAATAATTGGGGAATAAATGATTCCGGGTCATAAGAATCTTGCGTGTCAAGAATTTGGATCGGAGAAATTTGCACTAGTGTAGGAGAGATCTATTAATGCCGGTTATATCGGACCTTTTAAAGGAAATTTCTAAATGCCTTTAATGGTTCCACCTTTAATCAATCAGAAAAGAAGGCAGTTCCGAAAATGGCCTTTAAAAATCGCCAGCGAAGGTGGTTAAAAATCGCCTTTAATTTGGGGATAGAACTGCCTTTAATTATTTCCGAGCTTGGAAACTTAGGGATTTACCTCGTATTTTACACACTTTTAGAGCTTGGAAACTTCACTATATCCGAACTCGGAAATTAACAATTGCTTTGGTTTGTATCTTTATGAAATTAAAATTTATTTCCGGATTCGTGTGGGTTTTTCGTTCTCTCTGGGAATTTTTTACTACGTAATTTTCTCCCTCAAATTGTTTATGAAATTTGATTTTACCTAATTAACTTAATTTTAACCCTGTGTTCCAACATTACCTATCGAACCAAGCATATACTAAATCAAGACAAAACACACAAGATTTGGTTACGCAGTTTGGTGAAATCCATCTGCATCTGTAGGGCCTGACCCAGTTCAGAATGAATCCACTAATAAGAAAGATATAGTACAAAGTACATCATACAATTATCCTTATCTTCTAATTATTCACATGTGAATTCTGCAAACTCCCCTTACCACCAATCCGCCTTGATCAGGCTTCCTCTGACCTCGAAACTCATCGACGCTGGATATCCTCCCGAGGAATTAAGGTATACGATTCTAAACTTGATCAACATGTTATGGTATGTTGGAACATATGTATATTGGCTCCCGCAATACTCTCAGAAATATATAAAATCCATGTGCAGATTTTTTCAATTAAATTCATGAGAATTGCAGCCGTAATGTCCTATATATAGTCCATTGAGCAGATCGGAATGCTCCATGATTATCTCCACAATATTCCTATTCCTTATCTGCTTCTGAAGCATATCCAAATCCCTTGAATAAAGAGATTTTCCTTATTTCAAATGTCTCATAATATTCCATAAATCCAATTCCATAATTGTAAGGATTTTCCATCAACCCAGTATGCTTCTAATACACGCCTAAAATAATATTGCATAAAATACAAACTTCCATAAATCAATATCACGTAATATTTTGTCAACCGTTAAACCCATTTTAGGTTTCAACTTTCAGTATGTTCCAACATGAAATGTTTTCTTATTCACATTAGTTCATGAATGCCAACTAAATAATCAATGAAGCCCATGTGACTTTACAATCTCTTCCACAAACCCTTTATGTTGGAACATATACTAATCACTGAATCAGAATTAAATAAGAATACCAAAATAACGTGAACCAGACATCTAGAATTAATTCAGATTACAGACCAACCAAAAATCTTCAAAATATTCTACCCCGGGGCCATGAATATGCCAAAGTCAAATAACAACAAACATAACACAATAAAATATCAGAAATCCTGCTCCCTCTGTGACCAAAATATGACTACGTTGGAACATAGTCTTTCAGAATCCTTAGTTCTGATCAGGAGCAGCAACTTGTGCTTCTATCTGAGCCTTCTCCCCCCTCAATTCTGGCATTCTCCACCTCCAGAGCTACAATCTGAATGGTAATAGCTCTTAGCCTTGCATTCATATCTATCAACTTGGCTTGTTTCTCTTCACCAGCAGAAGTAGAAGTAGCGGCCTTAGGGTTCCAAGGTAAATCCTTTACCTGTCTCATGCCAAAAGTCTTCTTGTTCGGCCTGAGAGACTCAGTCTTTATAGCCCGGTCTTCTGGCTTGGCCTTAACCCTCACACTTCTTACCAAGGCAGAGATGATACAAGGATAAACAAGTACATGTTTAGCTATCAGAGAGATAGCATGCTTCACAATACTCTGCTGAATGAGCAATCCTAGATTGACAAGCTTCTATGTTCCAACACAGTACATCAACTTAGACATTTCCCTTGTCAAAGCTGTAGTATTGGTAGATGGCATCCGGCAGTTTACTGCCACCTGGTAAAGGCAAAAAAATCAGGAAGATAAACAAGAAACTTGAGAATAACCTGTAGATAGCCACCCAGTCTTCAAACCTCGAGAGATAACCTAAATAATCTTATGGTCTGTGATTTCCAGTTCAGAATATATTCCATCAAACTCCAGTAACCTATTAATCCTTGCAACAAAAAATTTAATTATCTCCCCCCACAAACACTCTGTTATACCAAGGAGAATCATCTTCTAAATTGCCAGCCATAAAATTGGAATATACCTCACTGACTATTTTCTAATTATAGTCCTGATATAATGTAGCTGCAGTCTTCACTCGAATTAGTTATAAAAAAAAATCAGAAAACCACTTGGCTTATAGGCAACCAAGTCTACTGGCCTCTCAGAGATAATATTTCTCTGAGAGAATATTTCACCCATCTTTTCACAGTCCCCATCATAGAAAATATCAGAAAGAGCATCACTTACATGAGCTGGAGGTGGAGCAGACTTCTTCTTGGGTTCAGGAGCAACCCTCTTGCTCTTCTTTGCTGGATGTGATGACTCAACCGTTGACTCATTCCTCTTGGTTTTCCTCAACCAGGTATGGATGAACTCATCCAAAACCTCATCACTGGAATAGGTCAGGTTTGGTTCCTTTGTTGGAACATGCTAAGACTCAGGTGCTGCTTCCACACCCTGTTTAGTAGCAGTCTCATGTGTTCTAACATGCAGTGACTCATCATATTCTTCAACTGCCAATGTTGTAACATGCTCTTCCCTCTGAGCAGTTTCCAGGTGCCTATCATCAACCTCTATTGTCAGGTCATCTCCCACTCTCTTCTAAGCTCGTGAAATCTCCACATCATCATAAGAAGATCCTACATACTCAGAATCCATCTGGTAGCCCTGATCTCCCATTATCACCAGTACACCCAAGCTCCTGTTCATCAACATCCATAGCATGCTCATGCTCTGCTTCCTCCTGGTATGTTGGAACATATCCAACTTTTTCTTCCTCTTCACTGTCGAACATAACAATTATTGTAGGCATTAATGCCCTGAGCTCTTCATCCATTTGTGCAACCGCAGTATCATATGGAATATTCTTCATCTGATCAGGAGATCTGACCACCTCCAACCCTTCAACATTACTATCCACTATCTCCTCAATATAAACATGGCAAGGGCCAGGGGCATAAGAAAATACATGGAACATGTCCTTCCCTCTATGCATACCGTATGCACCTCTCAACAACCTAGGGTTATAATTTTCAACATCATCTAAATCCCCTATGTCCCCGGTCAGTAACTCCTAAATATTGACATCTAAGAACTTGCCTTCCAATTTCTTAAACTTAGTTAAATCTATGGAAATTCTATTTGCTTGCAACCACTCAAATACTTCATCCATAGATTCAAACTCTCTACCTTCCCTGATAATGTGATGAGTATCGGAATCAATTACCTTTTGATACGGAGACTTGCATTTGTTTGAAGCAGCATCCTTCTTCTTAGTGCCACCGGAGGTGAGCTATGGAAGATGGGCATGCTCTTGGTTCATTTTTCCGGTCATTGTTGCAAGTTTGGGCATTTTTTGGCAAGAATTTGTGTTTCAGCAAGAGTAATCTTGACGGTCTTATAAAAACACACCTATATCGGCAATATATTTTCCAAGATAGCTTCCAAATTTGAAAATTTGGTAGACAAGGAGTATGTAGCCTAAAAAGAGGGAACGTTGAGAGATGAAAAGAATTTGAACCAAAAATAAATTCTTTCCTTTTTTCAGTTCTTAACCCACACCACTTTTTCCCTTTTCAAGACTCATAATTACTTTCTTCACTTGTTAACTAATGTCAAACTCCTTGAACTTCCAACATAGCTTCATTCCTTCTATTTTTTTGTTTTCTTTTTCTTCTTTCTATTTGTTTTTGTTTTTTTCCTGAATTTTGAAAACAAAATACAAGAAAATATGTACAAAGGAAACCCCCCCCCCCTAATTCGACCCACACCCAAGTGTTGTCTGAGGAGCTCAAACGTAGCAGTATCCAACGGTTTAGTCAATATATTTGCAAACAGATCACATGATGGAATATAGGAAACTACCACTTCCTTTCTTTCAACTAGATATTGAATAAAATGATATCTAATGTCAATGTGCTTTGTCTGAGAGTGCTGAAGTGGATTTTTAGATATATCAATCGCACTTTTGTTGTCACACATAATCTGTAGAGGCCCTTGTTGAATTCCATAGTCATTCATCATCTGTTTCATCCATAACAACTGTGCACAAGAATTTCCAGCAGCAAGATATTCACCATCAGCAGTTGATAAGGAGATCGAATTCTGCTTCTTACTATACAAAGAAACCAAATTCGTGCCAATAAAGAAGAAACCACCAGGCGTACTTTTACAACCATCTGCATTACCAGCCCAATCAGAATCACTGTAACCAATTAGACATGAATCTTGATTCTTCGAATACCATATACCTAGTTAGAAGTCCCACTTATATATTGAATAACCCCTTTGACTGCTGTCAAATGTGATTCTTTTGGATTAGTCTGAAATCTTGCGCACATGGCTACGCTGAAACATATCTCTGGTCGACTGGCTGTAAGGTACAAGAGACTCCTAATCATACTTCTGTACAATTTTTGATCAACATGAATGCCTTTCTCGTCCTTCCTCAATTTTTCCATAGCGCCAATGGAGTGCGTACAGCTCGAGAACTACTTACTCTAAATTTCTTCACCATATTAAGGAATACTTGCTCTGACTTAGGAACAACCCATTATTTTCTTGTTTTACCTGAAGTCCTAGAAAGTATGTGAGTTCTCCAATTATGCTCATTTCAAACTCGACCTTTATCAGAGATACAAAATACTGTATCATTGATGGTGCGGTAGAGCCAAACACAATATCATCCACATATATTTGTGCAATCAAAATCTTTGAGGATTTATTCAGCATGCATAAGGTGTGATCTACTCCCCCTCGTCGATACCTCTTTTTTAATGAGAACGTGTGTCAGTCGCTCATATCATGCTCTTGGCGCCTGTTTCATACCATATAAGGTCTTCTTGTGCTGATACACATGATGTGGATAATGAGGATATTCAAATCCTTTAGGTTGTTCCACATACACCTCATCATTGACTACCCCATTCAAAAATGCACTTTAAAATCGAGTTGACGGAGGGGCTGCAATAATAAAATCAAGTATTTTATGAAGCTCTTCAGAAATTAGACCATGGACCGTATGTGTGACATCGCAGTTGTCTCGCATAGAACGAAACTAAAATCGAACAACGGCTGACGTCGGTTAATCTAAAAATTTCAGTGGGAAGTG
>JAULKJ010288841.1:0-12458 GCA_032355405.1 Rubia balearica | reverse complement strand
CCCCTTTCTTTTGAGTTTTAAAATGTCGTAAGCACCATCAGGGTTTAAAGGGGGATTCCGGTCTACTTTTTGGCCACTTCTGGGTCTGGCACCGGTGGAGAGGGAAATTCCTCCAGATCTTGCTTGCAAGATTTTGACGCTCTCCCCTCCTCTTCCTCCACAGGTTTGGGTCTTCTGATGAGGGACAAAAGGGTACTCCATCTCAGTGTCTGCAGTCACACAATAATTTACGCTTGAAATGAGTGGTGTCAAAGCAGCGGGTTCCTTGGGAAGTTTAGATCGAAAGAGATGAGGAGGAGAGGTTATATTTCTAGGAAATTCATACTCCCTTTATCGAGATTCCCCAACGTCTCGCTGCCCTCCCTTTCGCTGTTAAACTTCCTGCATACCTCAGACTGTAGGTCTTTCGAGATGACGAGACCCCTAGCAGCCCTTGACTGGGGAGGTGCACCGTCAATGAATGGGATTTGAAGTTTGGGCTTTACTTCCCGTTTCCCCCACTCCTCTCTCGACTTCTCAAAGAGCATCAATTCAACCCAGCTCAGCTTCATTCGAAAGTCATTACCTATATCACAGCTTTCATGATGCAATGCCACAACCTTCAATTCACTCCCTCCTACGAGCTCTTCCGATCTCTCTATTACATGTCTCGAAGCAAGTCATCACGCACAAGGATATGAAGTTTAAGGGTATTCTCACAATTAGAAATAGATCATCGAAGCATCCCATAAATATATCCTCCAATTGAAAAAGATGGCACGAACCTTCCATCTACACCTTCTAGTGCGAGGCAGAATGTTACTAGGCTCCCCCATGGAATTCGAAGTTAAGGTTCAAGAATACTAGTCAGTACTACGTGCCCGAGGAGTTGATCGCAAATAGGAACATTTTTTTAGGGGAGTCTCTAGATGTCGTAGCCACTTACGGGAAGTAAGGGTCTGACTACACTTGGCCTTTGGAGGTATATAATCGATGGTTATATGGCCAAGCCACCGTGTTGAGAAAGCCTCCTCCCCCAACTGAGCCTTCTAATGTGGCCAGGGGAGGTAAGGGTGGCAAAATGAAAACCTCTTCGAATGTTGAGGGAGGGGTTTCTAAGAAAGAAAAGAGCAAGAAGCACGATGATGGTAGCTCTTCAAAGGTTACCGCACCACCCCGAGGCACCGGACCCTTTTTTCCCAATTTCTTGGCCCATGATATTGCCGGGGGGGCAAAGGCTTTCGAAGGATACCCCCCATTGTATGAAATTGTTTATGACATTTCAAAACACCTTTCTTTACTTTGTCTTTACTTTTTTGTCGCAAGTATATGCTTTCTATATTCATTCTTCTCACTTTTTTTTTGTCTTAGTGGGTTTCAGCAGCAATTTGGCATTGCAGACGAGGATGAGAAGTTGATCGTTGAGGAGTTGATTGTTGTTTCCCCGGTTGATCAGACCAGGGTTTCCCACCCCCAGGCACAATTGACCTCCGATGCTCTTAACGAAGCCCATCCCGAGGGCTTCAAGCTCAAGATAAAGTTAATATCGAGTCTGAGGCTCAAGAGAGAGCTATGAGGGGCCGTGAGGGATCTCAGTCCCCTAGTCCTTCCTCTCAACGAAAGAAGGTCGTTGAGCAAAAACCCCTCGATGGTGGGGCTACCTTCCTCATTGCTCTGGGTGTCTGTGAATCCCAGTTCGTTGTGGACCCAGGGGTAGCTTCGATGGTGGGAGCCATGAATTCTGTTCTCTAGGTCGAGGTTGACCGTGTTCAGGAGCTTTAGCCCAAGCTAGTGATTCTCGAGAATACCCTGGAAAAGGCAACCAACGACCATCAGCTGAAGGTTACTAAGCTTGAAAATAAGTTTCCCACCCTCGAGGGTGAACTATGTGGGTCTAAGAAGAAGTTGGCCAACACTTATTAGTTGGCCAATGCTGAGAAATATGTCAAAGACCTATGTGATGAGAATGCCATACTCAAGGGGCTTTACTCTACCGAGCAGAAGGTCGTTGTTCTCTAGGCCTACACCAATAGGCTGATGAGAACACACGGGTTTCAGCAATGCTTTGGTTATCTATCAAAAATATGCATTGGGGTTGCTCAAAATAGCAGGCATGCAAATCAGAAATTCCAGATCAAGCACCAGCCCACTACCTGTGTAGGTTCATGTGCCCCACCCAAGGAAGACACATGACCCGTGTCAGTTCGACCGGGTTGCGCTACACGAGGTTGCATGGACCGTGTTGTTTAGTATTTCTTGTGCCAACACAACCATGCACAGAACATGTTTTTTTCATTGGTCGTGCAAATTGTGGCTGCTAGGTTTCTAAGCCATTTTGGCCATTTTTATGGCCCAATTCCCTATTACTATATATATGGACCTATGTTTATTGGGGTTTAAGTTAATGCTCATTTTTAGGCTTCAAGAAGAGGCTAGAGAGAGAAAATTATCTTTCTTCTCTTTATTTTTGTGTTGCCCAAAAATGTTGAATCAATGAAATACTTTGGTTCAATGCTTAGGGACTAGGTAATTAACTTGGGGATTGCATTTTTATTCATGTATTAATGCTCGTTTTGTGAGATTTTTTAGATCTGCCTATTTCTATATGTTTTGTGATTGTTATGTTGGTTTTTTCTTCATGTTCTTGTTAACTGCATGATTGTCACACTAAGTTAGCACACACCGTAGTCTACTTTCATGTTGATGAAATTATTGATACCCATCGGGGAAGGAAACTTAGATGTTCTTGGGGTAACGATATTCCGTAATCGTGTGGGTGTGTGCACATAGGTTGCCGAGTCAGCGTTACAATCGACTATACACTAGTAAGCCGGTGAGTTGGTTCAAAGGGTTACGGGTAGAGATAGTTAAAGTCTAAAAATATTGTTAGCTTTGTAACCCTAGAGCCATCAATACGGTGCTTCACCCCTTTTGCCTTTTTAGGTATAGGGAGAAGATTCGTGGTGTAGTTCCCGGGACATAATAGCGCGGAGGGGATTAGATCTGCATAGCAGGCGGGGTCATTGTTGCATTCCCTTGATTACGGAGGCGGTGCTGATGAATGATTACATGTGCACCCTGCGTGACAGGTATAGAGAAGTATTGGCCATCGACCACACCAAGTGTCACAAACACTATAATAGGTTTATAATTCTTATATGTGATGGAATCGAGGATCGACACAACATTAATCATGTTACACAAATATTCCCCAAGTGCTAGTTTATATAGTTTATTCTCTGTTGAATTGCATGCTACTAGTTGTTAGTAAAAAAACCCCAAATGTCTGTTTTACCAACACTAATTATTCCTGACACGTGATTGGATTGACGACCCGATCACGACTAAGTTCCCTCTTTTCTTCATGAAGATCAAGGTCTATCTTGCGCTTCTCATTTTTGACCTCTTGATTTTCCTTGTTGATGGCAAACATTCTAAAGGTGGGTAGCCTAATATTGGTTGGGATTACCGCCTCTGAGCCATAGACTAGGTTGTATGGAGTTTTACCCGTACCGGAAGATTCCATTGTTCAATACAACCAGAGCAGGCTGGGTAGTTCATTTGATCCAATTTCCTCCTACCCCTTCAAGCCTTGCTTTGATGAAATTGATGATAGTTCAATCATAACCTCCACTTACCCATTGGCTTGTTGATGGTATATGCTGGTGACTTTCTAACGAATCTTGTACTCCCTACACCATTTTTTGAATGGATCAGTGACGAACTGGGTGCCATTTTTGGTTATAATGGTTCGAGGGATCCCAAATCGATAGAGAATATTTTTCAGTAGAAGGAAATCACTTCTTTCCTTTTATATTGGTTGAGGCTTTGGCCTTGGTCCATTTTCTGAAGTAATCCACAACAACGATCAAGTATTTAAAGTGCCTCAGAGTCTTTCGAAAGGGGCCTACCCGATCAATTCCCCATTTTTTGAATGGCCAGGAGTTGTTTAGATTCATCATTTCTTCCTAGGGAACGTGAGTGATTAGTGCATGCCTTTGACATTGGTGGCAGGCTTGCATATTCCTATTGACATCATAGAACATCTTAGGCCTGTGGTATTCCACCAGAAGGATTTTCTTTCCTATCAATCGAGCCTCTCGATGGCTTCCGCATACTCCCTCGTGAGTCTTGCAAACTAGGTAATCAGCTTCATAAGGGGCTACACATCGAAGCAGCGGTTGTAGTTAGTGTTGTTTTTATTTTTATTTTTGTTGGTTTTTGTTGTTGAGCTTTCTTTCTAGTTATCCGGTTACTTCTAACCCATTTGCTTGTGTTTTTTCTAGTTGGATACTGTTTACACACCCATACCACTAACTTAGGAGTTTTACATTACCCAACAGAGTACGTAGGTAGTAGATGACAAAGGAGAAGGAGGACTAGACCAGGAGCTCCACAAGAACCAGTTTCGGTAGCTGTAGAGAGTGGAGAAATGGCAGAAGACAACCTCACTTTGAGGGAGTTGATGGATCCTAACTTGGAGAATCAACCCCTTTGCATTGTCTTCCCACCCTTGCCACCCAATGTTTTTTATGGAAATATATGATATATTAACCAATCGATACCAAGTACATATTTTAGGCCTTCCCTCCCAGCCATTTACATGCCAAAATTCCTACCAAAACTAAACAGGAGTTTTCTGACTAGATTAATGTTCCTCCAATTACATTCGGATTTGATCATCTCAGCCAGGAGCTCCATCTTCTGACTTTTTTCTTGAAAAAATCTTTGGTTTCTTTCCAGCCACACCTGGTAATAGGCAGTGGAATACAATTGCAGTCTATACTATTTTCTCCTAATCATCAGTTGGTAGAGATGTTTCCTTAGTCCTCTCAAGTTTCTTGCTGCTTTCAGGTTAAGGTTCTGCATTATGGATACTGTGTACGGGTATTTGATGAACAGATGGGCAGCATCTTCTTTCTTTGCTTGACAGAAGCAGCAAACTGATCCTCCAGATATGATATTGAATCTTACCAGTGTATCTACTGTGGCCAGTCTTCCTTTGAAAAACATCCAAAGAAAATACCTTTGTTTAGGGAGGATTTTGGGGTGCCATATCAGTCTTGCCATGTTATCATTCTTGATTCCTCCTTTCTGGATGTCATAAGCTTCTCTGATGTTGAATCTTCCCCCTCTCTGTATGCATTTGTCCAGATGATCCATCATTTGTAACTTCAGCTTTGTAATTGTTCTCCAGCCCCAGCTGTGGTTCTGAGATCCTTTGTATGCCCTGAAGTCCTGCCCTCTGATATAGTATGCATGCACCCATTGTACCCACAATATATCTTTTTTTTTGAACAAACATCCCATACAAGCCTGCATAGGGAAGCTTTATTCCATAAGGAGGGATCCCTCAAACCCCATCCACAAAACCTTTTAGATATGCACATGGTATTCCAGGCCACTGCTGTGAATCCCCTTTCTTCATTCTCTCTGCTCCAAATGAAGTTTCTGCATATTTCCTCTATGTCCTTATGTATGCTCTCAGGTAGTTTGAAAACACTAGTCCAGTAGCTTGTGATGCTTAAAAGGACTGTGTTTAGAAGCTGAACTCTGCCAGCATAGGATAAGTTTTTGGAATCCCAGCTTCTTAATCTACCAGTAATTTTTTTTCCAGCAAGATGCCACAGGTTGCTGCATTCCATTGCATTGATGTTAAAGGCAGTCCTAGGTATTGCAAGGGGAAATCTCCCTTTGTGATCTGCATTATATCAGTTAGTATTTTTTTTATCAAACTCACTCATCTTTGAGAAGAAAATTTGGGACTTGCTCACAGCCAGTCCCGCTGTCTTCTTAAACTCCAGTAGAGTAGCTATCACCCCCTCCAAGAACTTTGGATTAGCTGCACTAAAGATCAGAAGGTCATCTGCAAACATTAAGCTATGAAATTTAACCTTCTGGCATCTTTGATGAAAACCAATTTTTCCTGAGCAAAACTGTTGATCAAACATTCTGGTTAGGTATTCCATACAGAGAACAAATAGAAGTGGGGACTTGCCACCCAATGTTACTTGTGAGCTCAAGAGCGGTATAATCCCGTGTTTATAAACTTTCCATGGAATGGGCGGTGAAGATCCGAATAAGGACTTGTCAGAGTTTCATCTAGTTTGTACCAATATGAAGTCACCGGGAGCCTTGGAGGAGGACTACAATTTGAGGTCATTCTCATTATCACTTCGGGATGCGGCCAAAGATTGGTTGTACTACCTTCCACCCAGTTGCATCACCTCCTAGATAGACATGAAGCACAGATTTCTCGAGAAATACTTCCCAGCTTCAAAATTTGCGGGATTGAAGAAACAGCTCTCCAATATCTCTCATTTCACTAATGAATTCCTCAACGAGTATTGGGAACGGTTTAAATAAAGAATTTTGGTGAGAGAAAGAGTTATATATGTGATCGAATACTTCCGATATTTATCAAGACTTAGTCCAAGGCATGGGTTGTTACGTGATACGTGTATATTTCAATTCAAAACAGAGCTCTTGATTCTCAGCCATGATCAAAACCTGATCAGACTAAACTAATCCTGCTAGTATTCTACCTAGGTATATAAAGATCACGAAGACCTAATCCTAACTTTTTTCTACACGATAATACCCTCTTCACCATAAAAAAAACCACACCAACACAATGCTTCTTCGATCAAGTGAAGAACGTAGGAGCATTGGAGGAAACCTCTAGAGCGAGTTGCTACTTCCACCGGAATGAAAAGGAGGCAAGGTAATTTTTGGAGATTTCTGCGTTGGTTCTTGTATCCATAGACAAATCATAAGTATATTCTTATTTTTTAACAATTAAGGATAATGGTGTAGAAACCATTGTAGGAAATTATGAGTGATGTGTGAGTAAGAGTAAATATGTTTTTCAGTTCTTATTTTTGTTCTGCAGTCATGTTGTACTAGCTATTTGAATAAAAATAGGCAATTAAAATTTGTGTGCGATATACCTAATGAAAGGTCTCAAAATCTAGTTTCCAGTGATACATGTATTTGATTTTTATGATCTATGAGCAGAAAGTTATGGTCGATTTAGTACTGAGTGGTCAACCAATAATCTATATGATGACAATGCATGTTAAGTGAATGGTTTTGATGGCCAATAGTGTATGGATTTCAATTCACAAACTATAAAATGAAAGCTATTGGAGTCTAGTTTCTAATGGTTTATATTTCATAATTTTTGGAATAATATGTGATGAGTTATGACTGTTCTTGTGAGTACTGGTCAGTTATAAATTGATCTATTTCCGCTCGTTTTATAGTGATTCGTTGAAGGGTTAAATATTCATGGGATTCAATTTTTATAAATGTGAATGTAAATTATCTAATGAAAGCTATATGAGTCTAGTTTTCAAGGGTTTAGATTTCATAATTTTTTAAATAATTTGTGATTAGTTATGACTGTTAACGTGAGTACTGGTTAGTTTTAAATTAATATGTTCCAATCAGTGTTTTAGCGATTTGTTTAAGGGGTAATAGTGTATGAAATTTAAAGTGTAAACTACCAAACAAAAGCGATAGAAGTCTAGTTTTTAAGATTTAAAATTCTTAATTTTTGGGATGATGCGTAGAGAGTTATGTTCATTTTCGTGAGTACTAGTCAATAGTGAATCCTTCAATTTCATATCAGTTCTACGATTTCCTTGTGTTATGTAAAACTTGAAATAAATTTTCATTAGTTTGTGATATAACACATTTGCAGGTTTCACCAAGAATCATAGTCCCTAAGTTACAAGAAAGGTGAGGGTTTCTACCTTTCCCAAAAATTATCAAAACCGTTATTAAACCAAACATTTTTTAAACCTTTTCAAGGAAACACTTTAACACCCAAAAGCTATTTTACAATCGTTTTAAAAATTGTTCCCAGTGTTTCAAAATTAAATGTTTTAAATTCATTTTTCTAATTACATTACCGAATTCCGTTATTTCAAATAGATTATTTGAGCCGGTTTTCTGCATTGCATATGTATATCTTGATCTTCATCGTGTACTTGTTAACTGTGGGTGTACCTTATCCCCTATAGCCTGAACGTGCTTAACTGTTTACCTGTTACTATGGGTGTACTTTATTGCTCATAGCCTGACTTACTCTTGACTGTTTACCTATTACTATGGGTGTACTTTATCGCGCATGGCCTGACTTGCTCTTGACTGTTTACCTGTTACTATAGGTGCACTTTATTGGCCACAACCAGAATTGTATTACTGTACTGCCTGCCCTGGGATCCCAAAACCCTACTGAATAACCAAAACTGTGCAAGGTCAGCATAGGGCATGATCGCTTGGTTAGGCTTCTGTAGGTTCCGTTGGTTATCTCAAGTTATAACCTCTTGTGATCAGTGAGATGTTGGTCTACCTATTGGCCTAATGGGCGTTGGCGTGTTCAGTATAGCAAGGAGTGATTATCAGGATCTCATTCTAAGGCTATGAGTAGAACGCCCCCATAACCTCCCACCTAACCTGTATCATTTCGTATGTGATGTTACTATCGTGCTAAGTGATATAATGCCTAATATTGTTTCATGAGAAATGATTTGTATGAGATATTACTTTGTGAATGATCATGCATGGCTTGCTTTCCTGCTTACTATTTCAAGTGGATAAAATTATTTTCTTGAAACTGCATGCATGCATAGCATCCCAATTGCATCACAAAAAATGGTTGCGAACTTGGAACCCTCACGGACAAAAGCTCACCCCACTCATTTTCAAATATTTTTAGGTTAAAGTGCTGGGTAAGGTATGAGCGTGACTAATAACGAGTGGAGGAGGCCTGCGGCCCTACACCTTTAGTTTCATTTACTTCATTTGAAGACACATTTTTGGGTTTGCAATTAGCATTTATCGTTTAAACTTTCCAGCTTTGCTATAGACAGGAATAATTTTTCAGATTTTATCATTATAATAAATTTCCCCTGCAATTTTGGGCCGGGGTGTTACATCCACTGTCTTTCGAAGGTTTCTTAGTTTGTCTAGCATATCTGCTGTGAGTTTCTTGTAAAAATCTCCTGACCTTATTTCATTCATGAATACACGTAATGACATTTAGTGCGTTAGATCATTGACTTCAAGGCTCTCTACGACGAAGCAGTCATGGTACTCCGCTATCGCCGCTTAGTTGTGAGATTTTCATCAGGTCCGCGAATGTCTTCGTGAACTTCTATATTTGGTAAATCTTCCCATGAATTGGTCCACTAATTGGCTCCAGTTTTGTATGCTTCTATTATGTAGGTTGTCATACCAAACTATCGTTGTTCCTACTAAGAAAATCGAAAAAGGTTTACAAACCGTTTGGATAGGCGTGTCTCGAACCCTCATGCTTGTCCTGTTAGAAAGTAGAATTTCCTTTGGGTCATTTGTCCCATTAAATGCCTTGAGCCATGTTGGTAGTTTAAATCCTTTTGTCATTATGAAGTTTTGTAAGCTTTTCGAGTATGGGGAATGCTCCACTTCATCTTCGACATCGTATTCCATGTCTTCTTTTTTAGCGTCACCACTCTTATTTGTTTTCTTTTTCATCCTGTGATCGCTCTTGTCACAAAATTTTAGATCCATGGTGAAGTTGACGAACTGCTTGTATAGCTGTTCCATGTTAGCCTCTAAGAAAGCTGCAAAAGCTCTTTTTTCTTTGTCGATGTGTGGTGAGGAATCCCGCTGATCGTCTGATTCCTGGACATCCCCAGTGTTCGCTGGGTTGGTTGTCTTTGGTGGAGGTGGGGTGGTGGTGATTGCATTGGTTCTCTATGCCTGCTAGCTTGACTACTAATCATTATGGTTTAGGGAAAAAATTGACCTGAGAATTAGGTCCCCACAGACGGTGCCAGTGATGTGGTTTGAGTTCCCAGAATGGTAATAACCTTGAGCCGCCAGAAGGATTCCTACAATAATCTCCCATATTGTATCCGGAGAAAAATTCCGATGATAAAGTCAGTAAAGTTTTGTTGGATATTAAGAATGTTGTTGTTGTGCTGACCTTGGCTATTTCATCTCGCTTCCATTTATAGGGTCAGTTTCCGTATATTTTCGGCTGTTCGTGTCCACGTTTGGTCATGCCAATATATTTGATATCGCGGGATCACGATCTCTAGCTTGTGGCTGTTGAGATGCATTATAAGAGGTTACTTCATACGAGACTTGTGATCTCTGCAATGTTTTTTGAATATGGTTCTTGGGAGGTGCCTCATCGGTAGATGTTTTGCGCTCTTGCTTCCCTGTATACTTACCTATCCAATACCAATCCCTAAAAAACTGGCTAACTAAAACGTGGAATGGGAAAACAAATCAGTTTATTTCAGAACAGTCAAATGTGGTATTTTTTTCTGCATGTACCTACTAAAAGCCCAAAAAATAAAAATAATAAGAGAATGAAAGTTACAGTATCCCTAGACATTCGGGAACTAACCAGCTTGAGGACCTGGACATTCCTTCCCCAAACCTCATAATTTGCAAAACACTTTTTGTATACAAAGCAAAAACCGCATATACGTATAATGGAAAACAAGATGCTAGGCAGCGACGTAATTGGTCACAACTTTGAATACGCCTGGAACATCACTAGCCAACGACACAAGCGAACAACCATCAATGCCACATCGCAAACACCATGAAACATATCTGGGGATTACTAGTTTACAAAAATAGTCTATGTAATGAACACCAAATAACCACTTGATAATAATTCATTTAACCAGCAGAGTATATCCTCACATAAAGGTGTAACAATTTGTTTAGTTTAACCACTGATCTTTAATACAAAATGTTCATTTCTCCAAAATAGTAAGGAAGGCTGATATAATCCTCACTCATTACTATGGATAACAGTGGGGCGGGTTTTTGGTGGAGGTTCGCCCCGTATCCCCCCCTAATGGGGCGGGTATGGATGTAGTTTTCGTCGGGTCGGGGCGGGGCGGGTATGAGTATGGAAATTGATATCCGCCATGAGTAGTGGGTCGGATATGGATATTAATTCATACCCACTCCACCCCGCCCCGTCCCACTATACCCGCTAGGTATACACTAATTTATTATATATAAACTATTATTTATCTGTAGTGCACATGTTTTACTTTTAATATTTTCATATAAATATTATTAAATTTTTAATATTAAATTATTAATTTTAAAGTAAAATTTAGGTATTTTTTGAAGATATAAATGAGGTGAGTTAATGGATTTGAATTCGATATGGAGAGTCAAATGAGTGATAGGGTGAAGGTGAATTTTAGATAATACATGATGGCCGTGAGCGAATTTTAATATTATACTCGCCATAGATGATGGAACATGTATAAATATGAAAATTTTAGATATTCATAAATATGGAGGTAACTTGCCCCGCCCCATTATCATCCCTATCCCTACTGTCATTACAATGATTGTTCGAATTATAATTTGAGGCATTTGGTCTTATCCAATTTACGTGCAGCGATTGGAAATCTTCCAAGCAAAAATCGAATCTTCTCTAAACCGTTCATCCTCTGTGCTTTAGTCCACCATAAACTCAAATGGCCGCAGCGTGTGATCAATCACCAAATCCTTTCCACCCTAACCCTGTAATCCAACGGCGGACGAGCTTCAGTCAACTTTATCCTATACTCTCTCCATCCCAATATTATTGGTCTATTTACTCTTTTTAAAGTAAAATTTGATTAACTTTAACTCTAAATATAAATTAATCGCAAATCACCATATAATGAGGATTATTTGTCTTATGGTATCAACCAGGGGTAGTCCTATCATTTTGACTCCCCCTTCTTTAGTTAAACGACATCGGTTTCCCTCTGATTTTCTTCTTGATGCTACTTTTAATATGGTCAGCGTAAACTTGAATTGTTATTGCCAAGATTTAGGAATCCGAGACTCTATTGTTGCACTGATAATTAATTTTAATATTGTGATTACTTTGTAATACTTTGCTCTTATATTTGGTAAATGCTTAAAGGTCGTAAGAATCACATTAACAATCTATTAGGTCAATCAAAAATATTTTCTTTCATTTTTAAATAATTTAAACTCTTCCCAATTCATATTATTATTTTTAGATGACAAACTATAAAATTTAACAGATTTATTAATATTGAACGTGCGTAAAAATTTATCTCAATTCAAAGGTTTAATCATTAGTAAATCTAATAAAAAACTTCCTGAATGTTAATTTAAATAATAGATCACGAAATAATATTTTATAATGATATCGAAATAAGATATACGTGTATGCAACCTTAATTCATAATCCTTAATTCAGAATCCTGTGAAGGAGAGGTTTATGAAAATGATATTTGTCTTGCTCAGTGGTCAAATTGAGCAAGTATTTCTCAATATAGTCTTTGGGGCAGAATTTGTTTCTGTAATATACTCCCTGCGTCCCATATAAAATGACACCACCATGTTTTCGCGGTTTTCAATGATCATGTTTGACCAACCATATCTCTAATTACACACAATAATTTTGTATAAAAATTTAATATTTAGAAAAT